>QEPC01007512.1:14159555-14172181 GCA_003113815.1 Sphenodon punctatus
GCTGCAGCCGCTCCCAGGTCAATTAATTTAGCAGGCTGTGAAGGGAGGGGGCGTTGTGTTGTGTTGAGAATGCCACGTTGGGCGCAGCTTTGAGCTCTGAAGCCTAGAAAAAAAGGTAAATAAATCAGCTACTCCCCCTCTCCCCACCCATGCAGCCCCTCTGACCCCAGCCCTGCCTCTCCCAGACCCTCAGCACCAGGCCAAGCAGGGTCCACAGGAGGCAGAACTGGGGACAGACGGTGGATTGAGGCCTGTATTGCTCAGATCCAAAATCTGATTTCAAGTCGGGTTGCTTTGGTTCATAAACAATTCCGATTTGCAACCTGAAGTCCCATCCCTATTATTCATTCTTCTTTAGAATTCGTAAAACATGCACTGAAGAATGTGGAGACTATCTAACCTTCCCAGCGCCTCACTGGGTGTTAGCCTGACATTGCCTAATTTCTAACATACTTACTGAAGCCGATTCATGGAAATGTCGTCCCACCAGAGAGATAGAGGCACAATTATTATTTCTTTTAATGTCATCTTGTCACTTTCAGAGAAACAAACGTTTATTGTTATGAACACTTGTGTGTGGAGAGAGCAGTACAGAGTCAATACCCCCCAGGACAGTAAAACCAATTTGAACAGCTCGGGTAGTCATAGTAAACCTTGATTTGCAGGGAGCAGTAACGCTGAGTATTTACAGGCATTTTGTACCCAGCTGCAGCAGGAAAGAATTCAGTTCCTCAGCCACTTAATGGCAATTTCTTAGCACCCCTTTCCTCCCTTTTACATTTTCTGGTCAGTTCTATGGACACATGGCAATAGCATGACAATAACAAGGGCTTTTATACTAGCCAGGCCACAGTTCGCCTCGTCCGTTTGCCAGTGGAAAGCCCAATGGACTTTGGTGAAGGAGACGGTTACGCTTTTCCTGTAAGTCTCAAAGCTGGTCCTCAGTGTGGTGTGATGGCTTTTCCACTCAGTATTTGGGCTCCCCATGCTACAGACAGTCTGGGACAAGCGTACTTGCTATGTCTAGATGCACATACTGGTTTTAATAGGGGTGTGTGAGTGATGGGTCAGTGTTTCAGCTGTCTGCCTTTGAGTGAACTTAACCCACTCCACTGTGGGCGAGTCTTGAACCAACACCCATTTGTTTGAATTATGGGTGCATTTGTCTTTTCTTCAGCCCAAGAAATGGTGCTATTCTCTCAGCCTTTGTGACAAAAACCAGGTTTTATTTTATTTCATTGAAGATGCCACTAGAATCTGATTATTACTTTGCCCTTCATGCCTTTCCTTTCTGTGCATGGGATCCACTCTGCTAGTGATAGATTGAACACCCATTCTGCTAGTGATGGTATGTTTGATAGCTCTCCTTGTCATAGTCAAGTGGTAATCGGTACAGATGAGGAAGCTAAGGAAGAGGCAGAATAGATTCTAACTTAATCCGTGTACAGCCTGACAATAAATAGACCCCCCTCCCCCCTTTTTTTTTTAAAGCTGCATTTTTACATTGGTTAGAAAATTTCACGTATTTTAAAGTCTGATGGCTCAGAATTCAGGCACTCTACTCCCAGGCCGATAAGCAGTTACCATTCTGCCTATTGTCTGATCAAGGTATTTTAGCCCACAATTGTTGTTTAATAAAAATAAATAAAACCAGAAGGAAAAGACAAATTATATTCCTCTGCCGTGATATGTCCCAAGATTCCAGATGTTGGTCTTTTATTCATTGAAGAGGGGAGAAAAAGACCTTAAGAGGGATATATGTTGAGCAGTAGGAATATACAAGTGAATTTGCAGGTATACATTGGATGTTGCGGTGGGAAATAAACACAAGGTCAAAGTCCTCCTTGCATGCTATGAGTGTACTGAAATATTTATATATTTATTTATTTCTGAATTTCTACCCCGCCCCTCCTGCGAACAGCTCGGGGTGGCTTACACAATAAAATGCATCTTATTTTCCATGAAGGAGCCAATCCTGCAAAGCAGCAAGTCTTGACTTGGGCAGACCTGAGGGAGTACAGTGCCATGCATTTTCAAGCCATTAACATCATTATTCGCTTTATAGTGCACACCATTCTTGCTGAACCATAGAACGTTAGTACAGTTAGGCTTATGGGCAGGGGGTTACAAGCAGGCCCACATCTACTGCATCAGATATATATGTGGGCCTCTGGCATGGGGGTGTCTTTCAGGAGAATATATAGCAGAAGCGGTCAAACCATCCCATTTACCACAATGGGGCCAAAGAAAGTGGCTCTTGGGATTGGGAAACATTGCTACCACTGCATTACATTAAGAGAAATGAAAAGCTATCCGGGGTGGGCAAAGGCAGCTACTATCTTGTCCCTCTTTACACAGGTACAATTCCAGAGGGTGCCAGGGCTAGATCCCTTCTCCCCTTTTTCTTTCTCTCTGCGAAGTGTCATTTCCTCTCTGGTGCCTTGTTACAGTGGTGGAGGGAGACGAGGTCAGGACTTTGTATTTTGCTGCCTAGAAACACTACACAAGGTCAGCATGGTTAATGGAACTCTGTACTTCAGCATGGTACCCCTGAAGCGTAGCTCCTCAGCCAAGCTGCTGGCTGAAACTAGGGAATTGCTATGAATCCATTCAGTGGTTTCTGCATGATATGAAAACTTACCACGGCAGTTTCTTACTGTGTTTGTCAGTTTCTGTTCAGGAATGTCTTTAGTACTTCTGGTACTTTTTCTGCTTTCTTTGCTACTTTGGAATTAATATACTGCCTTTGACCTGTAAATGACAAAACAGACTCCAACACTGACCAAAAAATTGCCATTCCCAGTGGAAGTGCAATAACAATATGGAAAGTGGTTGCCAGAACAGAGAAGGTTCCTCTGCCCTGTTCTAAGCCTCTGAGACATGCTGCAGTTTTTTTTTCAAGCTTTAATGATTTTTAGGATTTAAGAAACCATGAAAAATTGCAGCAGTCAGGATACAATGGAGTGAGTTGGCAACGGGGAGGTAGTTTCAAAATAACAGCTTTAAGCTAGCTCATGGGTAGTTTGGCAAAGGTGTAGGAAGACTGCAATTAATGCCCATGCGCACAGCTGACAGAAGCTCGCAGAGCCTGTTCTTTAATGTTTGGCAAGCACCACCAACTCACTTTAGGTTTGGCTTAGCTTCTGGAACACAGTCTTTGAAGGAAAACTGTAGGAAATCTTATGCTGCAAATGCAGTGCTATTATCCCAACCAGGAAAACAATACTCCCTGTACAGAGGGTCGCCAGACATAGTAATTTGGACCAGCAAGAGGTGACAGTAAAAAGCAAATCTTGTCAGATAAGAAAGCCATACCTGTAGCTTTTGGTGTAAGGGAAACAATGTCTTCCATAGAAATAAGTTGGCTCCATTCACTTTGACATTGGTCATCTAATGTGTATATAATAGGTCATAGTTTGCTCAGTTATAGTGATGTGTAGCCCTGTCAGAACAACTCCATGTATGGAGATACATGTACCTCGGCGTTATCAGAGACTGAAATGCACTTGTAGAATAATGTATTTATTGACATTTAGATCCCATCCTTCCCTGAAGGCTCGGCAGAGTGTACAAACTAAGACATTTAAAATACAACACCCCACCCCCACCCCGACAAACAACCAGCACCCACCTAATCCCTTCTCTGCCCTCCAAATGCCTTACCAAAAAGAAATGTTTTACTCTGCTGCAAAAATGTGCTCAGGCCTGACCTCCAGGGGAAGGAGGAGCTAGTATATTGGGGCAGCAACTAAGAACACACTCCTGTGTGTCCCTGTCAAATGAACAAGAGTGACAGGGGGATGCACAGGAGGGTGCCCTCTGCTGCCCACAGGGGCTGCGATGGATTATGGGAGGAAAGGTGGTCTTTCAAATACATGGCTCCCAGACCATTTAGGGCTTTACAGGTCAAAACCAGCACCTTGACTTCAGTCTGGAGAGCTATAGGGAGCTAGTGCAGACTTTGGAGCACCAGTGTCATGTGCTCCTGGTGACAAGTCCCCGAAAGGAGCCAGGCCACCACATTCTGCACCAGCGGCAGCTTCCAAACAGTCTTCAAGGGCAGCCCCATCTAGGGCGCATTGCAGTAATCCAGCCTCATGGCTGACAGTGGCCAAGTCCGAGTCAGAAAGAAGAAGGTTGCAGCCTCCTCAGCAGATGAAGTCAGGGAAAAGGGCTCCTTGCCTAGGATGATCAGCGGTCCATATATGGCCCAGACCACCTGGTATTTCTGACAGCTTCTGCTGTGGGATGGAAGGGGAACCGGACCATAGAGCTGTCCAGAATTCCCCTTCCATCCCGAGTCTCTCTCCGCCAGCTGGCCACAGCTGCGAGAGTGCAGCTGCGGCCAGCCGATGGGCTTTTTTTTGGGGCATGCCAGCAGAGGAGAGAAGGCTGCTGTCACTGTGCAGCAGGCCAGCCCAGCAGTAAACTCACCTCTCCCGCCTGGCCCTGACAGCCCAACTCCTTCCTCCTCAGCTGAGCCAGCGGCGGCAGAGGGCTGCGGGGGAAGAGGCAGTCTGCAGCAGGCCACCTCTTTCCGCAGACCTCTGCCACCGCGGAGGGGGAGCTGCTGCCGCTGCTGGCTCAGCTGAGGAGGAAGGAGTTGGGGCTGAGAGGAGAGGTCGAAGGCCACGTTGGGCAGGCTGCAGCCTGCACGGAATAAAGGCCCAGAAACTCTGGCACAGATAAGTACTGAGTGGCTGGGGGGGTGGGGTGTGTGTCCCACTTCCACCGCCCCTTCACCCACCTGCCAGTGTGCCCTCCTTGGGGCTGCTGGCTGGGGGTTCCCTGCCCCCACCCTCAGAAGCAGCCTGGTTGGGAGGGGGAGGAACTGCCACTGCCCCCTCCACCCACCTGCCAGGGTCCCCTGGTTGGATGGGATCCCTGCAGGCGCAGCACCCGACCTTGTGTGGTGCAGAAGGTCAGTACCTTGTAGACAAGATTCTTTGAGATAGCTCTGATCATTCTCACCGACACTGGGTGTTGTGAGAATGGTTGGAGCCACTCGAAGAAGTGTGTGAGAGCGTGTGTGTGTGAGAGCGATAGAGAATTGTTCAAAGGTTTCTGAGGATGATGTGGGTGTGTTACCCCCAATGTTTTTATGTGCAAACTTGTTCAAAGGTTTTTCAGGGTAACTTGTGTGTGTTACCCCTAATGTTCTTATGTGCAACGCTGTTCAAAGGCTTCTGAGGTTGACTTTGGTTTTTGTTTCCTTTTTTTAATGGGGAATAACACCAAATAGAAAAATGAAAGTTGGTTGAAATGGTAGAGAATCACTGGTAGTTATTACCGGCTTGATGAGACACTTAAAACATCAGTTTCTCCTCACAGTGAACCTGGGCTCTATCTTTTTACACTGCTAGGGAGAAATGGGACTAGTGAGAGAAAGACATTGGATGGGACCTTTAGTAAGAGGGCTCTCTATCCCCCAGTGGCAGCAGCAAAGATTTCACAGGGTTAACTAATGTAATCTTATCTCCCTCTAATGTTAACTCTAGGAACTCCTTGCTGCTGGGTTAAGCCACACCACTGGCTTGGCTCCACCCACTTCTGCCCCATATGCTGCTCCACAAATTAGCATATGTAAATTTCATGCAAATGAGTGTCATATTTTCTACCGATGTGTCAGTGGCCACCCTATCCATCGCTGCAACTTGACAATCCAGGCGCAGCAAGGGGTCCAGAAGCACTCCCAAGGCTGCGAACCTGAATAACCAAAGGGGGCTGGACCTGATCAGTAACAGGAATCCTAATTCTCTCCAGGTCACAGGGCCAGCCAACTAGCATCACGTCAGTCTTGTCAAGACTTAGCTTCAATCGACTCATCCTCATCCAGTCCCCAACAGCAGTCAAACAGTGCTAAATCCTGGTGGTAACGCTTATGTGTACAAAGTGTGCCAGTGACATCCTCCAAACGATGCTGTGAGGTTAGCAACAATTATTTGTACAGGGTTCCAGGTGCCAAGTTGACTGGTGTATTAATACCAGTCATGAAAGAAATGCTTTCTGGATTATTTAAAATATGAGTACAACTTACTTTGCTTCCATCGCAACAAGTTGGGAACATGTTAGTGCAGATTGCATGTCACACTAGAAGCAATTGTGCTTTGATGCTATTTCTAGTAGTGCAGAATGAGCACACTTCTCTCTGAAGAAAGCACGTGCAGTAGAAACCAAACCTGGTAGACAAGCTTTTGTTAATTGGTTAGGACGCGGAGAGGAGCATTTGCTTTTTCACCCGTGCTGAGTGCTGTGCTTGATAACATTGCTGGTATCAGATTTTACAGGTCACAGGAAACAAAGTTATTCTAATTAGAATTTTATAGCTCAATGCATCTCTGTTAATTTATATGCAAAAATCCTTGTGAGAGCTGTGGAATATGTGAAGCTACTCATCCTCTCCTTCTGTGACTTTCCATCGGCAGGGGCGGGGGTGTGAAGGGAAGAGCGCCTTTCATAACTTGGGAAAACAGCTAAGACATAATAAGCTGGCTCCTTTGTTTTCCTGTTCAATTTATCTAATCGCTTTCCAAGGGTTCTTTTTTGCTTCTAGGTTTTATGAAATAACCGGATAAGAAATCTAATTACTTGTTAGTGTGTTTTAATGGAAAAAGCAGGAACAAGTGCTCATTTATTTTTCTGAATCAGAACATTAAGCCAGGGTTAGATTTTTACAGACTTATGGGATTCTTGGTGCTAGTGCTCAGCATGCCCCATGATCAGACCCATTTGTTGGTCCATGCTAACTCTCTTGTTAATTGGAGTGGCAGGCAATGTGACACAACAGTCAGCAAGAGCAATGGTAGCCAGAAAGTCATGAAAGCAGTAACACCCTACAGCACCAGGGACCAGGCAAAAGGGAAAAAAACAGCTAACCTGGCCGAGAGACTATGACAAATGGAGGGCATATGTTCAAACATAACAGTAGATAAAGGTTCACCCTTGTCTAGCCAAAGCCCCCCGTAGATAAATATCTTCATAGATACAAATATATGAATGTCAATATAGATCTATATATAATGTGAATATATACCTAGAGATGTTATATATACATTATAATTACATGTTTTACATATTCATATAAATAAAAATAAAAGTGCATGTGTATATATATAAATAAATTACACACACACATTTATAGGAGTACATATCGTATCTATATATATGATTATAGATGGGTGTATGAATATATATTTGAATCTATATAAAGCTCTCTATAGGGATAATGAAGCTCTCTCTCTCTATATATATACACACACACACACACTTATATAGATATATAGTACGTGTATATATAATATAGTGTGTATCTCTATATTCATATGTGTGCATTTTATATATATAATACACACACAGAATATATATTATAATACGTTATTGCATATATAATATATATAGTACATATACATTGCTAGAGATAGAGGGTGAACACAGACATGATGCCAACCACCCTTGGTGGTTATTTATGCATGTTGCAGGGCTGTATTGGTGCCCTGAAACATGCATAAACGACCACCAAGGGTGGTTGGCATCATGTCTGTTTTCACCCTCTATCTCTAGCTATGTATATGTAAATATATATTGAGTGAGATATACAAATATATATATACACACACACTTGCATATTCAATGAATATTCATCTATATTTATAGAGATCCATATGTATAGCTGTGTATATCAAACGTTTGAGCGCATCTCTTAATGTATGTGCATTGTTGTCCTAATTTTGGGGGATGGTGTAGTAACGTGTATATACTATATATGCAATAACTTATTATAATATATAGATAGATATGAATATAGAGATACACATTATTATATATACTTATATACATGTACTATATCTATATAGTATGGGTGGGTGTATATTTATATTTAAATATAATATATATTTATATATTATACATATTTATGTAACTATATTTACATAGACAAATAGCTATAGAGATATATACTTACACATATTTTGGTGTGTGTGTATATATATATAGATCTAGAGAGAGAGATTCATATAAATGTATATAGATCTTGATTTATACAGATTTTTATATATAGTTATATGAATATATATTCATATACATTATTATTATTATTAACAAACATTTATATAGTGCCAGCAGTGTACTTGGACTTTACAAAGTAATAAAATAGACACGGTCCCTAGGTCTTACAATCAGAGACAGGAGCTGGGGGAGAGACTTAGACCCCTTGTCTCTCCCTCTGTTCCCCTTCCTAACATTCATGAAGATGCGAGGTCTCAAGTGCACGTGCTTGGCTTGGTTACAATGAGAATGACAGCAGGCAGGTCCATGTTGCAAGGAAAAGGGTAAACCGATCGTAGGTATAGGAATAGTGGCTCAGCAGGATAAAGAGTCAGACAGAGCAGAGCGAAAGAGGTGAGTTTTAAGGAGAGATTTGAAGGTATGAAGGGAGGGGGCAAGGCGGATGTGGACAGGGAGGGAGTTCCAGGCATGGGGGGCAGCAAGTGAGAAGGGACGAAGGCGCTTAGGGGAGCAGGGAAGGCGTGGAAGGGTGAGAGAAGGGACAGAGGAGGAGCGAAGTGCACGGGCTGGAGTATGGAGGGCGATAAGTGCAGAGAGGTAGGGGGGAGCAAGGTTGTGAAGAGCTTTATAGGTGAAGACTAGGAGCTTGTGCAGGATTCGTTCAGGAAGGGGAAGCCAGTGAAGCGAAGAGAGGAGGGGCTGCACATGGTCGAAGCGACTGGCGAGGTAGATGACCCTGGCAGCAGAGTTTTGGACAGAGATGAGGGGAGAAAGGTGAGACCGGGGAAGGCCAGTGAGAAGGAGGTTACAGTAATCGAGGCGAGAGATGACCAGAGCATGAACAAGAGTTTTGGCAGACGAGACAGAGAGAAAAGGGCGAATCTTAGCAATGTTATGGAGGGAGAAGCGACAGGATTTAGCAACAGAGTCAATGTAGGGTTTAAAAGAAAGGGCTGAGTCAAAGATGAAGCCTAGGCTACGGGCTTGGGGGACAGGCAGGATGGTGACTCCATCAATAGTTATTGACAGTGAGGAAGGAGAGGAAGGATGAGGGGGGAAGATAAGGAGTTCAGTTTTAGCCATGTTGAGTTTGAGTTGACGTTGAGACATCCAGGTAGAGATGTCAGAGAGACAGTTGATGAGACGAGCTTGAACAGAGGGAGAGAGAGAGGGAGTAGAGAGATAGAGTTGAGTGTCATCAGCATAGAGGTGGTATTGGAAGCCATGGGAGGCAATGAGTTTGCCTAAGGATGAGGTATAGATCGAGAAGAGGAGAGGGCCAAGAACAGAGCCTTGAGGAACACCAACTGAGAGGGGGAAGGAGGAGGAGGCGGAGTTGGAGAGAGACACATTAAAGGAGCGGTCAGAGAGGTAGGAGGAGAACCAGTTATGGACAGAGCCACAAAAGCCAAGGGAGTGAAGGGAATCCAGCAAGAGTGAGTGGTCAACAGTATCGAAGGCAGCAGAGAGATCAAGGAGGACAAGAATGGAATAGAGACGTTTAGATTTAGCCACCAGAAGATCGTTGGTGATCTTAGCGAGAGCAGTTTCAGTAGAATGAAGGGGGCGGAAGCCAGATTGGAGGGGGTCAAGGGAGGAGTTGGAGGATAGGAAGTCAAGGCAGCGGGAGTAGACAACACGTTCAAGCAGCTTGGAAGCAAAAGGAAGGAGTGAGACAGGACGATAGCTAGAAGGGTCAGAGGGGTCAAGAGTGGACTTTTTGAGAATAGGAGGGACTGTGGCATGTTTGAAGGCAGAAGGGAAAGAGCCAGTAGAGAGGGAGAGGTTGATGATGATAATTTAACATATGTATGAATATATGACTCTATAAATATATATTTATATGGTGTAGTGTATACGTATACATATAGTGATATACATACATACACTATATTAGATAGATGCACACATGTTCCTATCTATGGCTCACTCTTTACCAGGGTCCTCACGAAATACTGTCTGAACAGTAAGATGGAAAAAGTCCAAGGTTTATTTCTTCTGCGTGAAATGTCTTTTAATCAAACAAATCTTTCAATCTGGGATAACTGAGTGCATCTCATAACGTATGTGCATTGTTGCCCTCATTTGTGGGTGGTGATGTATGTACATACGTATGTAATAGGTATACATTATATGATAATCATATATACTGTTTTTTGTATTTTTAAAGCCACCATGAGCCAGCTGTGATGGCCAGTTAAAAAATAAGTGACTATGTAATATCTATATAACATAGATTGAGATAGATTAGTACGTGTATAGATAATATAGTGTGTATCTCTATATTCATATCTATATATATAATATATATTATAAAACGTTATTGCATGTATAATGTATATAGTATATATTACTTATGTATGTATATACACGTGCTGCTTACACACACATTACTACACCATCCCCCAAAATTAGGACAACAATGCACATACATTGAGATGTGCTCAAAGTTATCCCAGCTTGAAAGATTTGTTTGATTGATTAAAAGACATTTCATACAGAGGAAAGAAACCTTGAACTCTGGCTTTTTTCATCTTACTGTTTTTTAGCGAGTACTCTCGTACAGAGTGAGCCGTGTCTATGCATATGTATTCATATCTTTATCATATTATATAATTATATGCTACAAAATACAGTATATAAAAAAGCACCAGTGTGGTGTAGGGGTTAGGAGTACCATACAAAGGTTCCTGGTTGAAGTCTCACCTTTAGACATGAGCTGTCTGGGTGTCCTTTGGCCCATCATCTATCTCTGAGTGTTTGAGTTACTATTACACTTAATATGTAAAGAAGTGTAACCTCCCTGAAGTTAAGGAATAAGGTGGGCTAAAGAACATACATCAATTTTATTTATTGACACAGGCTAATGCATATTCTATCTCCTCTTCCCACAGTTTGACATGCAAAGGATAACGCTGGAAGAGCTTAAACACATCCTGTATCATGCGTTCCAGGACCATTTAACAATGAAGGACATTGAGAACATCATCATCAATGAGGAGGAGAGTTTAAATGAGAACTCCGGCAACTGCCAAACAGAATTCGAAGGTGTGAAACGTGTCTTGCACTTGAGCACAGTGGTGAAAAGTCACTTGTGAATGTCATTGTTCACCCATTTCACCCACTGATGAAAAACATTTACAAATGTTGCTGCTTGTCATACACTCTTTCTTCTAGAGGTGAAAAGTGCTGTTAACAAGATACCAAAGAAAAATGGGATTACATGTTATCAATTCAGTAGGAGGGAGTCAAAACACCAAAATGATGGCTCTGTGGCCCACCCCTGCATTTGCAGTCACTTTGCTGCTGTTGATACTAACCTAGACTACAGATGCTCAAGAGCTTCCCAGGGAGCCATACCTAGTTCATTGTGTTTTGGGAAGTTGGTTTTAATCCATGTAATAATCAATTAGAGCTAAAGCACTGAGATGGGAATCCAACAGGCCTGTTTTTAGCACTAAAACCAGTAACTCAAAAACCTGCCAAATTTACCCTACCCAAACTAGTCACTGCTGTATATTTCTGCTCCGTAAGCCCCCATTGGTTTGTAAAATGTAGACAGGTAGACAGTATTAAAAAAGGATATACTGGGTCCACGTAAAGACTAATCCAAACATAGATGTAGAATTTAAAATCCAGTTCATTTCCAGTATTTATGTAACTGCCACACTGGGTTCAGACCAATAGCGTATCTAGCTCAGTATCCCATCTCCAACAGGGGCCAGCACTGGATACCTCAGCTACATGTAGAAAATTGGCATAAATGGAGCACCCGCGTGCTGCTGATCTCCTAGCTTCCAACCGTCATAGACTTCACCCCTTGAGCATCATTGCTTATAGCCAGTGAGGGGTCTATCTCTACATTAATTTATCTACTGTTATGGGTTGTGAAGACCATTTTGAAAGCAAACAATCTACACACTGGATCTCATGACATTTATGATCCTTCCTGCTTCAGGATAACTTTTCTGATGTGCCAGAAGCAGTTCAGGTAGCAAATTGGAAGTGTATACAAATAGAAGAGCAAAAAAAATAAGTTTGGTTCAATTCTCTAGAAAGGAGATGACGTGTACATATAGGGGCAGCTCTCAAGGTCAAAGTAAAATCAGACTAAAAGAAGTGACTGTCCATGTTGTGTGGGAAACTAAGGGGCAGTCACAACCGTGCTCTTTGCCCCCGCACTAGGAATAAGTCACAGACACAAAGGATATGGGTAAAACTGGCCGCAGCTATTTTATTTAATCCGAATTTAATTAGAAACAAGACAACCAGTTAAGCCAATTGAACTGGGTTACCCACTATGAATCACGGTGGATAGACTTAAAACCAATTACCCTGATTCAAATTGTTTCCCATGCCGAATTGTGAGGCAATTAGAATGCCAATTAGATTCTGCTTAAAATTAAACCAAATTAACTTGGGTGAACAATAAAGGGGTGAAGGGGTGATGATATAACACAAACCTTCAACTATCTCTCACCCGCGTTCAGTACCATACTGCCAACCTTCTGGATTGGAAATACCAGTCCAATCCCCCTCCAATGGACCAACTTGATCCATTTTTCCGAAGGACAGACGTTGCTGCTGCAAACTTCGGGACCGCTTAAATCCTACCCATATGC
>QEPC01007512.1:14175559-14201439 GCA_003113815.1 Sphenodon punctatus
TCTAGGGCAGGTAGAAAAGGGGTGGGGCCCGCCGCACTGCAGGCAAGAGTGCCTAAACCTGCAAGTGGCACGAAAACACCTAGATCCTTCATTAAAGTCCCAGCATGCCAGCCCGGGACCACCTTTTTTGGGCACCTCACCTCGAAAATTATCCGTAGGCTATCCCCCACCTTTCACTATGACGTGGCCACTATCTGCTCTAGCGACATATTTCTCTTGAATGCACTCTAACCAGAGATCATGGTCTTTTACATCCCATCTGGCGTGATGGAGGCATTCTGCCAAAATGCCTCATCATCTCTTAGCCACCCCAACCCTTCCTTAGTCAGGTAGGCCTGCCTCACGATATCAACATATTTCCAGAGGGCCACCGCCCGTTCCGGAAAAGCCTGCATGAGTATGCCGGCATAAATTATAAATGCCGACTCCCAATTGGCCCAGTTCCTGTCTATCTTTCTTCTCTTTGCCCTTTCGTATTCCCTGGGCTCGAGTTTCGCATTAGGATCCGGCACCGGATCACAAAACAAAATTGTAAACAAATCAATATACTCCCCTTTCCAAATCTTTTCACGCGTGGACTGAGATAGGTGCACGCCTAGGGGAGCAGAGACCCTCGCATACCCCCCATGCAATGGGGGGACTTCAACAGCTGGCACTACCGGCGCCGCTGACGTCCCTGCTGTACTTCCCGCTCCGACCTGAGTTTGACCGAGCCCAGCCTGACCAGGTCCCCCTCCTGCCGCGTCAGTCTGGCCAACTAGGCCCACCTCAGATTGCGGGTGCCACACGTTGCCCACCCACAATAACCTGTTCGGGTCCTGCTGCACCCGCAGTTGACCCAAACCTCCCTGTTCCACCGATGGCACGACCGGTGCCGGCTGCTGCACTAGTGCCCCAGCTGCTAGGCCTACCGTCCCCTCCACTTGCGAGGGTGGAACCTGGCTGGCAATGGGCGGGCACGCCGTCTCAGTTTCCCCCCCCCTGAGACGCTGCACCATCCCCCATCACTGCAGCACTCAGCCCGACATACTCACCATCCACTGCAGTTGTGATCACCTGTGCAGGTAATCCCGCTTGGGCCGGTGCGACGTGAGGCACACTCGCTGGCGCCATCCATCCCCCTGCCTCCAGTAAGGCTGCAATCCAGGACATCTGTTGCTCCATGCGGTCCACCTTTCTTGCGAGCTCCTCGACAGCTTGCCTGCTCGCCCCAGCGGCCCCATCCGCCGTTGCTTGACCATGCCCACCTGCTGCACTCGTGCTAGGCTGGGACAAAACAGAGCCAGGGTTACTGACCACCCCAGTCGCTGCTGCACCTCCCCTTTGCCCTGGAGCAGCATTCAAGAAGCCTGTCTCCATCAGCCTCCCCATGACTCCATCCCACGCACTCATCCTGGCCTCCAGCATCTGTAACAACCCCAGACCATCCTGTCATCCCTCACTTGATGCAGCCTGGCCTGGCTGACAGGATTGTGCAGCCGCTAACCGGCCACCAGGTGGCGCAGGGCCCGCTGTTTACAAGGAGGCCCAGCAATCTCTCCTGCCCCCCCTCCTGTCCCCGAGGTACAGGTCCCACACCCAGCCATCAACTGGCCCTGTGCAGGGGGTAAACTTTCCAACTGGCCAGTTGGCGGAAACCCCAGCACAGCCGTGTGGACCCTCCCCGTATCACCTCTACCATCCACAACCATGGCACCTGAGGGGGTGCTAGCCCCCTTTGTCCCCTTCCTCCTACCCATTTTGCTAGGCCTTCAATAATCCCCAAAATTGCCACCACAAATTCACCCAATCTAGGTGGTGGGCACTCCACCCAGGCCCAGATCCTTACCAACTGCCCAGTGACACAAATAGAGTAACTGGCCCCCTCCCTTAACAGCAGAGGGGATAGGGGTTGTGGACAAGCCTGTCCCACTCCTCCAAACCCTTCAGAAGGGCCTCCAATAATCCCACCCCTAACTGCACCCAATCAAGGTGGTGGGCGCTCCTTCCCAACTGGCCCAGTGGCGAGGATAGTGACTGTGCCCCTTCTTCACACAGAGGGGAGAGGGGGGGGGGCAGGAGAGTCAAGACAAACTCCCGACAAGCTCCCGACACAAATACAAAAAAAACCCTTTTGCCGCTCCGCTTCCCGGCTCCCACGTCGCTCCCCGTTTAGCGGAGGAGGGGATCAAAGGGAGCGGGGGGAATCCTTAGCCAGTCCCCGGAGCGCAGTGAAAAAACATCCTCTTCAGCAGCGCGCCGCCAACCAAGTGATGGGCTGCCCAGCGCGCTGCACCACGTGGCCTGTACTGGCCAATTAGAAAAGCGCATTTTCGCGCCACCATCTCTGCCACTGCAAACTGCAATCCAGGATGGATTGGGGCTTGCTCCCATCCCCACATGCAGTGGGAAAACCAGGAGACCCCCTGCTGCCTCATTCCTCTTAGAGGCGGGCCCAAACTTCCCCCGCAGCGCACAAGGCGCTTAGCGGGGGGATAACGAGGAGTTACAAGAAACAGCTACAGTAGCTCACATTGTTCACCAGGAACTTGACTGAGTAGTCTTTCTAGTAGGTTATGGGAAAAGCCAACTACTTCCACCATCTGTTATTGATTATTCAGTTAATGCTGGAATATTTGGTTCAAAGCTAATCCATGGAGACTGCATGCTCTTTCTCTCTATAAAAACAAGCAGTTGTGTGCAGCAAGCACTCTGAAAAACCCAGCTTTATTTGACTAGGTTCAGTTTAAATCAGTGGGATCTTGCCGCTACAAAAGGAGGCTCCATCTGCCCTTTGGGTGCACTGGCTATGGTAGGTCCTTACTTACCTTTTTGGCCTTCAGCGCCTCCATCAGATTTAGTTTAAAAATAGGCCTGTGGGATCAAAAGCTAAGATGTGGCCACATACACATGTAACTGCGTAAGCAAGCCCTTGAAAGTTGCAAAAGAGAAGGGTCATTTCTATTCACAATCTCAGGTTTTGGTTTCTCTTGTTATAAATCCTAGTTCTGAACTTCCATTTTCTAACAGTTTCTACAGTGGTCAGACCAGTGCTCCTTTGTCATTGCCAGAAACTAGAGACTGGCCTCAAACAGCAGTTCCACCATGGATTTATGCAGCGGCATAACTTTCTATCCTTTTTCAAAAAACTCCTAGTATAGCTTGCTTCTTGACCACTGCTGCATACTAAGTTGATGCTTTCAGTGAGCTCCCTTAACATCTTTAAGGTCTCCTTCCTGAGTTTAGAGCTAATCTAATTATTAAGAATATTGTCTCCAAGGTCCATTACTTCTGCACTCATCATTCCTGATTTTCATTTGCCAAGTCACTCCACTTTTGAGATCCTTCTGTAGCTCTTCAGTCTGCTTTGGACTTAAACTCTTGTTAATAATTTTGCCATCTTACTGCTCTCCTCCTGCCAGAGAGAGATCGATGAGCAGAAGAATGGAGTAGAGGCCCTTAGAGACCTAAGAGAAGTTCATCAGTGATTTTGGCAAGGGCATTCTCACTCGAGTGGAGAGGGACAGAAACCCGATAGAAGGGGTCAAGGGCGGAATTAGAAGAGAGGAAATCAAGACAGCATGTGTAGGAGGAGGAGGAGCTCCAGGAGCTTGGAAGCGAATGGTAGGAGCTAAATGGTGCGGTCGGCGGGGTCAAGAATGGTGGTCTTGACAATGCATCAATGATAGTGTGTCCTGAGAATATGGGGCAAACCTGTGATATCTTTGCTGCATTCACATGTCACTAAGGAGTAAGTTTCCACTTAAGAGCAAGCTAGTGTACTGTGTGTAAACACTGATAGGGAGAGGTGCTTCTGAGCCTTCATATTATCCAAGATACCACAGCTAAATGTCCAGTAGCTTCTCCCAGAAATCCCCAACTGGCAGAAGGATGGATTATAATAATCAATGTAATATATGAAGAGGCCCCTTGAGGATTTCCTGTTTCCATTGCTGTGCTTCGCGCAGTAGGCAGTATTGTTTCTAGTTTACATAACGCAGAGCCAGATGCGGACTGTTCTATCGTTCTTCCAGTCAAGTAGTTTTGAAGTGTTGGTAGAGCTTTCTTCTTTATTCTCTCCTTACACACGAACCTGATAGGTGCACATTCCTGAAAGCATGTTATCACCACAGAAGCAGCCCACAATACTTGTAGAGTTAAAATGATGCTAACTATGCACTTTTCTAAATAACTCATTTCCAGGAGATGTAGACACATTGGGAAGAATTCAGGAGAAACCAATTCCATAAACAGCTTAAACACACTATCTCAATGTGAGCTCTGATAAACACATTTTTAAAATCACTCTTCATGGGCATTTAAATGAGCACACAAGAGTTGTTTAGCATGGTGCAAAGGATGTCTTAACTGGAGAGATGATAAAAATCAGCCTGAATATTAGGAAAAGCTCAACAATATTATACATCGACTAATTGCTCTACATTCTATAGTGAAGAAAGCTCTGAAAGCTAGAATGTACAGAGAAAGCCCAGACTGGCAGAAGGATGGATTATAAGATGCATTCGACTCAAAGAGAAAGAATTGCTATAGTATGCCTTTTCTAGGGATTAACCAAGGAAAATTAAAATAGGATCGGGGGTGGGTGGGAGGGTGAGGAAGTGGCAGGATTTACCGATACTCTGGGTCGAGGAGCTTTTATCTTAGGTGGTGGTTGCTTATATGCACTTGGCAGACAACTGGTGTTTTTTAGTTGTAAAGGGTAAAATAAAAGTAATAATCCCTCTGGTTTCCAAAGAGGCCTATATATGGAAATGCACATTTGCCTCCATGATTAAAAGGAGCAAGAGAAGCGGGGTTAAGCAAAGCAGGTCTTGGGCTCACAGAGGAGTCTTGGATGTTTAAGAACAGATAGCAGTTAAAGGGCGAGAGGAAAAAGCGAATTGATTTTTATGGTGGGGTCCAGGAGGGGAGTTGTAGCTGGATTACCAAGTCTGGACAATGTAAAATGTGCCTGTGGACTCCGTCAATAATAATTAATAAGCATAGGCTCAGATAATACAATAAAGTAAGCTCAAGTTAAATGGAAGACTCTCCTTTTCTACAAATGCCTTTTATCGTTATTTCTCTTTCCTCCACTTTAGTGCACTCCCAGAAACAGAACATACAGACCTGCGTACGGAAGAGCCTAATATGTGCATTTGCCATGGCCTTTATAATAAGTGTCATGTTAATTGCAGCCAACCAGATCCTCCGAAGCGGCATGGAGTAGCCTCTCGCCATAACACTGTGAACCAAACTAACCATGCATGCGCATGCCAACGGGTGAACTTTCTCCTCGGTCAACTTCAAAACAGAAAAAAGAGCGCACGCAGATAAAGGGAGAGGCAGATAAAGAAAACATTCAACATGGAACCCGAGGCCAGCAGTGTAATATGTTTTATGAACCAACTACATTCTCTTGGCAGGGACATAAAAGGGCTGTCTTAATGCTTTAATGGTTTTTGTTTCCTAATGCAATAAAAACACAGGAGTCCCGCATTATTGCTTCAGAATGGCAGCGGCAGATTGGAGGAGGATTCTTTCATCTAGAGTTATATTTTACTTTCTAACAAAGGACCGTCAGCTACACAAGCTTTTTTTTTTTTTTTTTTTTAGTGTGGCTATCTTTTAAACTTGGGGACCAAGACTATATTGAAGTAGCTTTCTAGTGGTCCACATGTTCCTAAGAAGTCAATATTCACAAACCACAGCAAGTCAAGTGCTAGTGGTTTAAGTCACATCCTCCAATGTCACTTTGTTTTCCCTTATGACCATGTCTTAGTGCACTGAAGGGGAGAGAAAGAGCTCTTGTATATTAGATTCAAATTAAAAGGGAATTGTGCAATTTCTAGCCGTTTGTTTGGTTTTTAAACAGCCTTTGACATGAGATTGTTGGCCAGTACTACACTGGTTGCATGTTTTTCCAGTTCAAGTTGACAGTTCAACACAAGCCTGGACATTTTTAAAGGGGTGCAAAGTCTTCCTACCACTTGTGCAGCCAGAACTATCAAGAAAAACAGAATCTTTGGCTCCTTTATCTGTGCATCAGGTATTAAATAACATCATTTTCATCAAGCGCCTTTTGCCCTCACTTCGAGTTGGATTTGCACAACTGTATCTGATGCTAGAACCAGGGAAACGTTTGCAAAAATTGAATTTTGCTTTTGAAACATCCTCAATACCATTCTTTGTTACAGAATTCTCCTGGGTATCAAGTGTATTGCCAGATATTTTGTGTACCCTTACCTCTGTTTTTTCTCATTTTACCCACCAGAGTGTAGGCTGCAAGAGCTGAAAAGCACAAGGAAAGGCAACAAAAATAGTGGAAGAGATGGAGCTAGAAAATACTGCCATATGTTGCATAGCATTTCTGCTGATGAAATCCTGAGAGTTACTCATTTCTCCTGGAGTAGATTTTAATGAGTGACACAAAACAAGATCAGGGAGTTATGTAGCTACATAAAATGTACTAATAGAAATACAAGGATTACAATCATGCTGAATGCCAGGATTATGTATAGAAATTATTTGTCTAAGCTAAGCAATCTACTTAAATTTACTTTTGGATAATTCTTGCTTGCATCATCCAAGTGTTACAACGTGGGGGGAAATGGGTCTCTTTCCATTACAAGTGAAGTATCACTTTATGGCCAACGCTGAGGTTTGGGAAGAGACTAACTATGGTATCTTTTCAAAGTCTCTTGATTCAACACTGTATTAAGACTTTCAAGAAGTGAATCTCATGGCATATAGACCCGTCATATAGGGGTATATGGAGGGATGGAGTAAAAGCTACACCCTGTGTAAAAATTGTTGCCAAGTGCAGCAAGAGACCAATTGTCCTCACTACTGTGCAAACCATTGTCTTAAAATTCTATTATTCTTATGACTTGTGTTGAGTCTTTGATCTGTACCATTTAAGCCACACGTAATAATTTGTTTAGGAAAACCTCCACTTTTAGGAACAGTAAAGTTAGCTATTTTTCAGGCAGAGATCTGTGAGTTTGTAAAGCTAAACTCCAATCACTATCATTAATCTCCCTTTCTCGGTTTCTGTACTAGACTTTTCTCTTTCAAAGTAGCAATGCATTTTTCTTCTCCCGCCCATAGCTTGATTTAATTGCTTCCTCCCCCACTCAGTTCATGTTGTATAGTGAAAGATACAGTCAGGTGACAATATTCTGGGATGTGACATTTCTAGCCTGAATGTAAAACATCTATTTCGTTCTTCAGAGGACTGAAAGTGACTTCACATGCAATCTCTGGGCACTTTGGAAAGTGTGAGCCTCATCTCTAGGGACTCCGGACCACTCACTTAATTAGAACCTTAAGATTGAGTTGATAGTTAATATCTTTATACTGTCAGATAGTGAACCCCCTTGGGAAAAAAAGAGGGTGCAGCAAAAAGCAATGACTAGAAATGATTTTTGTAGTGAGATTGTTAAAGTGTGAAGTTAATCTCTAGCTCCATGATGCCCTGTAACGTAGAGTGGCTCTGTGGCTGTGGAACAACCCCTTGAGTGGAGTGCAGAGAGCATGTCGACTGTCAGAGTCATCATGAAAGTGACAGTATAATAAACCAATCATCCCCACCACATCTCAATGAATAGAATGCATTCCTTTTTTTAAAGCTTTTCTTGACCATTTAATGTTTTTTAGTTCATTTGTCTGGTTGAATGAGCATTCTTAAAAGTTACAATCCAGCATTTACTTGAGGTTGTAATGAAAACCAGATACAAATACTGATCTGATAAAGACTTAGCTCTTCCCAGATTAGGAATTCTCCGTGCAGCAGGAAGTTGTGTAGGTGTCTTTTGTGGCAGGGGAGGGTGTGTGTGTGTGTGTGTGTGTGTTAAATCAGCCTGAACCTTTACATGGTTATTTTCTCTATCCTATTCCCAAAAGACAGTATGCAGTGTAAATTAAAGTACAGAATTTTAGATGGTCTATAATTTTATACTGTTCTCATAAATATTAAATTCTTGCTACCATTGTTTAAACTAAGCAACATTTGAGCTTAATAGCATGTACCTCAGAATTTGCAAGTTACATGGCACTGGGTTTCTCTCTTGCCTAATACTTCATTTACAAACTAATTGTAGTCACGCCTCAAGACACCGTGTTCTTAACTGAATCCCCTTCCCTCCCACAAAAACCATGTTTGGGAACCCAGTTCCTGTGACTTGCAAATGCCGTGTTCCTCCCCACAGGCAGGGGATGTGTGGGTGTTCATTGCCATGCACTTTTGGGGCTTGCCCCACACTTTGCATTCCAGATTTCTCAGCAGTGCACCATGAGTGGGTGCTGCGTGGCACCATCTTGTTTAAGAACTCCCCATGCATACCACACAGGAGAAGAAAATGTTATACCTCAGAACTGGGCTACATTATTACTCCAAACTATACGCACTTACCTGCCACAAGCTAACATCCACATCTACCTATTTATCACACCAAGAATTAATTTTTGAAAGCCTCATTAAAACGGTTCCCATCATTCAAATATTTTATTTACTTAGACAGTGAGCCAGCTACCCACCCCACCGGCACAAGGGGTAGAGTTAGAGCTGGGAGCAGGGGATGTGGCCACCGGTAGAAATGTGGGAGCCACGCCCCCTGTGCCAGCGGTGGAGCAGGGAGCACTGCCCTATCAAAGGGTTCACAACCCCAGGGCCAGTGGACACCCCAACAGGTGCTAGCCCTTTCGCAGGAGGACACCCCTCCTCCTGCCAATGGACTGGCTGTGCCGGCGGGGCCTTGCACCTGCTCTGAGCAAGCATAAGGCGGTTAGAGCCATAGGGAGCCATGCACCAGCCCCCTGACCCTCCAAAGCTGCTGCACGCGCTAGCTCTGGCAACCCCCAAAACCGGCCCCGGACCCACAATACTCACCCTCGATTGCGGGTTCCTCTGCAGCACAGTGAGTGGTATGGAAGGGGAGGGGGCTCTCGGGGGCCTGTCACCCGAGATCGAGGATGAGTATTGCGGGCCCGTGTCGGGTTTTGGGCTGCCAGGACCAGGCTCCAGCAGCTTTGAAGGGTTAGGGCACCCCCGTCAGCTCCCCGACCTCCAGCAACTTCCCTGGCCATGCCTGGAGGCAGATTCGGCACTACGGCTGCGTCCCTTCTGCTGGTGCAGCTTCTCCCTGCGCCGGCGACTTGCTAGATCACGCCTATATGTATGTATAGCCTGCCCTGTCCTCAGGGCCCAGGGTGGATAACTGGCAACTGTATGAAAAGAGTCATTAAAAACCAACATAAAACTTCAAAACAAGAATAAATACATTAAATAAATAAAAAAGAAAAATCCCATACGTGTTTTTCCCTCCCCATCAAATGCTTAATAGCTTTGCTTAATGCTTTGCCCCTGTGCACCTTTATGGTGCAGACTTAGCATGCCAACAGACTAACCAAGTGGTCACCACTGACAGACATTAGGAGTTGCAGCAGAGCTGGGGAGGTGGTAGTCTTTCAGATTGGTAGGGCCCCAGCTGTTTCAGGGTTTATATGTCAACCAGTACCTTTAATTTTTACCAGAACCACTGCCACAACTTCAAGCTCCAGGTACAACAATGAACTCTGGTACCACAAGATTCAGAGCCTAAGCAGAGGAAGTTGGACCACACCAAGGATGGGTAGCATACGCCTCAGGTTCACAGAGCCTGCCCATTAGTATCATGTTAGCCTTGTTTGGATTCAGTTTCAGCTGGCTCACCTCAAGGACGGCTGTGCATTGAGTAAGCACTAAGATGCAGCACCTGGGTTGGATGACGCCGTCAGTAGATAGACAAGCACCTCACTCCAAATTCATGCACAATCTCACCCAACATACTTGGAACGGGAGGGAAGACAAAGGAGAATCCTGCGAGACCCCATGAGGGAATTCTGAGGAATGACAAGCAGCCAACCGTCACCACCCTCGGAGGCCTCCCTAACAAGAACGAGTGGAATGTCTCAAGTGGTTCCAGACACATGCCAGGTTATTAAGTCGTGTCCATCAGCACATCCAGCCAACTTCATTAAAGGTTGAAAGGTCCAGTAAGATAAAAAGACAATTTCTGATCGATGAAAGTGGATAATTTTCCCTTGGAAGTCAAAGTGGTCACCTGTTCAATAAACATCTCAAAAAAGGCAAGATTAGAATTAAACCACAGTGTCAAAAATCAGGTGATCGCTAACTGAGCAAGGGCTAGATTGCAGATATAATGGTGTCCAGCAACCTTCCCTCTTGAAGAGAGGCATTGGACAACTCCAGCCAGCAGCGGCCCCAGTTTCTTCCAGCTGCCTTTCACCATCCAGGACATACATGGCTCTAATTTGCAACTGGTTGCCTGCATCTCTCCGAGCACACCTTCCCCATCCAAATTTGAGAGAGCCTGCCTTCATTGATGCTTACTGTTCAGCCCTGCTAGCAATGCGCATCTGAGCAAAAACTTGTTCCCTAGTTGTTTTAAAACCTATTCCTGTCCAAGTTGGGAAGTCTGGACAGTAGTCTCACATAATCCATTAGCAGTTTGTATATGCCTGAAAGTTACTCTTGGTAAAATATGCTTTAGCCTCATAAGATGCAGTATAACCACACAGCCATTCTAACTCTCTGCAGAACTGGTATATCGACTACAGAATTCTCCAGTGATTCCAAGAAGCTGTTTGGATGGCACTCTGGTGATGTGAGCCTTTTAAGCAGAGGATTCCCTCGTTACCTCTTACTTTTCTCCCCACCCCATAGCAGAGCTCTGTTCCTTTAACTATGGAAACCTTAATGAGACTATCTTTGAATACATCAGTGAGGGTCCTTGACTGGTCAAACGACATCATGGCAGGACAAAGCAAGTGCGGATCATTTGGTTTATTAAAGTCACACAGTATGAACCAGCAAACAATGGGTGTTAAACTAGATGACAACCTGCTCAAGTCCAGGTTTGTTCTGTGCAGCCTCCACTCACATATTTAGCTTGTCCAGCCTAATAAACGGACAGCCCCATGTGTATTTCATTTGCTTGTGGGCAGCAACCACCGGCAGTGCCACTGAGAATGGAAGTGGTCCCTCCTTGGATTTCCACCCACGACTCTTATGGTGCTGGCACACCCATAAGGCGCGCAACCTAGTTGATAGGATGCAGACATATGGGCACACATTAGTCCACATTCTCCCACATGGCATGATCCACATTCTCCAAGACCCTGCCGTGAGTGGGTGTTGCGGGTCCAGTGGGTGGAGGCCACATGGCCGGTGGTGGCGCCAGTAAACCCCCTCTTTCCAAAGGAATAGCCTTATATCTTCTGGAGAAGGGTATTATCCAAACAAGGGTATCATTATAATAAGGCCAGGAAGTGCAATTCCACCAGGGCCCATGAACCTAGCCTGTCGCTACTGCTGGGGGCAGGGGTGGAAACCTGGAGAGACCTATTCCAGCCTAGTTATACCATTGCATCCAACGCGTTACTGTGCAAAAATCAAGTTGGAGGTTAAAGGACAATGAGGACAGCAGCATGTAGTACAATGGCACATTAAATAAATAAGAGCATAGTTAAATAAAAATTTGACATGTTTTCAAATTAAAAAAAGCAATGAAACTTAAAACTATTATCACTTCTGCATGTGCATGTTCTCAGACAAAGCACAAAAAATGTGCTCTTGCCAGCTTTGCAGTAGCTTAAGTGGCCTTTTAATTATTATGATGCTGTAACAAAGAAGATATCACTATGGCAACCCTTTCTGTGCATGGTGAGCATGTGCAAAACTGCATTTTAGGCAATGTTTTCTTAAAAGGAAACAGATGAGAGCTACTTGCACAGGATTCAGACAAGACTTAATGGGTGACTTTGGGCCGCCTTTGGCTGACAAACTATTTCTCAAGTGTAAGTATTCAGCAATAAATGGGGGAGGATCATTTTGAAACAACAGTCCGTTCCTGAACTGACCACCACAGTCATTGGCGCCTAGGGTTAGTGTGCAAAATGACTGACGAACACACCCGTGTCTCTGTGCGTATGGAATTCTCCAAAACACGAGAAGCAAAGCGAATGACCCTTAGGATCAATCGCTAGTTCATTTTCTAAATCTTTTCAGATTTTTTAATTTATTGGTGTTTTTTTTTTTTTTAATTTCATCAGGGACACATTTAATTTGCAAGACAAAAATGATTGCCCTGTGCAAAACGATGCGTTTAAGGAGAAACAAAAGATTGTGTACTCAGCTCGATCAGCTCTTTGCTAGTAGGGGATAGCCAAGGTCAGGCAGTTGTGTGTGGGGAGGTGATCCAAACTAATACAAAAAATAAATGCATGTCCATTGCTGTAGTTACCGCAGTGCTGCCCAGTTTAATCCAAACTTATCTTTTGTTATCTATATTCCACTCAGTTACATTTGACAAGTAATAAGTAGCAGTTGCTGATAAAAAAATAATAAAATTTTTTAAAAGCTATTTGAACTAGCAGTAACCTACCTGGAGCCAGGTTTCAACTTTTTTGAAGAAAACCAACCACAGAGCAAACACAACATTGAGGCATAAAACATTTGTAATAGCTTATCACAAAAAACCAAGGTGGATTTTGTGTCTGTTGGAACCAGCACCAAATATTGAGGACCCAACAAATGTTCTTGGCAAGGCAAAGTTGTATTATGAGATGGTCTTTGATTTGTGCAAGTCTGTTCCTAGCTTTAGGCTAGTTCATCTTGGCAGAATATTTGGTGTCTTTCTTTAGACAGAGATTATAGTAGTTTCTATAGAATAGATTTCTACCTCCCAACATACCTTTAATCCCATCACCTAATATTTTTGCACAAGACTGGAAAAATTTGGACTTGTCAGATGTCAGATCTAAAGTAGAGCACCAATACCCTTACAGGAGGAAAAAGCAATTGCTTAATACAGTGTGTGATCATTCAAATGTTTTTATGTCTGCATTTATATTAGAAATGCAGCTCAACCAAAATGTCTAACCACCACTCAGTACTGGAATAAGTAACAAAACACCTAAATCAAAGACTTTTGGATTTCCCAAATAGCTCCTCTTGTTATAGCTGAAGCAGATACAATAGAGTAGACCTTCATTCTGCCAGGTCAATAGAATTTTTACACTCTGATTTCCAGCCCAATATTCACAGCAATCCACCAGCTCAAGTTCCATGAAGTGCCAAGCAAACCAGTCATTTGCAATTGTGTGTTATTTCATCATACTCATTTTAGAAAGCAGATCTAACTGGCTTTATTACTGCACCAGTCCCACACTTCTTTTTCACTGTAATTTGTCTCTCAGACGGTTTTCTTGGTACAACCAACTAGGGTACTGAATAAAGCAAGTTCTAGGTATTTAATCCAAATGACATTTTGCTCCCAAATTTGCTCTCATAGATCCAGTTTTCATGAAATATATTGACTTGCCAAAATGTATCAGAAGTTTGACCTCTTATTTTGAACTTTCCAGTGGGGACATCGTTAAAAGTAAAAGTTTTCAAACATCAAAATTCTTCACAATAAATAAACAGCTTGAAACTTTGAAATGTTTCCATAGTTGACCATCCATTGCTTCTCTTGTATAAAGCCTTCAGGACTGGCTATACATATTTTAATGTATCATAAAAGATACCTTTGATGCATTATGGTTCTGATAGCTTGAGACGATGCCCCCAATAGCTTTTACCACTTGTTGGGTTGAGGACTGTCGGTACCTACAGAAATTGGTAGTTCATAAACAATCTCGGTAGAATCAAAAGCACAGTTCATAAGAGCTACATAAGTTTCTGATGTAAAGGTGCATCTGATAACGCTTTCCCAAGGTAGGGTAACCTTAAGGCAATATACTTAGCATAGGCATGAAGCTGCAACTCTGCAGTAAGTGAACTACTCAAATATAGTAGAAGCCTCCTCATTTGAACCATCTCTTGCTCTAGGCATTCCACAGCCCCCTGCACAACTTTCAAACACTCTTATGGTTAAGGTAGAACGTCTGCATTATTTGGACGACCTCTGTAATCCACACAAAGCATGTCCCTTGAGATGTTGAAATAAAGTGTTCTTTACTGTATGGCAGTCTTGATATTCGTGCAGCACAAGTGGCTGCAGAGAATAAGGTCATTAAGCCGAACTGGAAAATTTGCAACTGCATCAAAATTGGCCTTCACGTAGCAACATGAAGAGAAAATTAAATCAAGTCCAGAGCTGATGTCAAGTTAAACTGAAGTTACAAAATGTTACCAGGCAGGGTAATTAGGTGCAATTTTGTCTCCTGCAGAAGGACCATACTGAAATAGTGTTTAAAGTTACAGTGAGATTATTTCATAGAAACAGAGCAAAATTCCTTGCTTTTGGGACAAAGGAAGTTGGTATTAAATGGGACGCAATTGCTCAACTGGGGTAAATTTCTTTTCAGTATTTCCTAAGTGACACACAACTAATCTTGCACAGAAAAACGTCACCATGATCTAAAATGGAGCTGCAAGTCTTTAGTCTTTTATATGCATATACCCAACTCACATTTCATAGAAAGAAACCTTTGCATGTGAACCACTTGCAGTATGTAAACAGTAAACACATGAATCAGCACAACACATTTTATTCCTGTCTTAAGTAAACGTCTGTATCTGTCTGAAACCAGCACATGCTACAGTTCCCAAATGCTGTCTCATCTTCCCACAGAATTCCATAGCCTTGGGTTTCAGAGTAGGAAGCAGCAGCCTTGAGATACAGTACACTACTAGCTCTGCCCTCTAATGTATAAGCTTA
Organism: Sphenodon punctatus; assembly: GCA_003113815.1. NCBI lineage: Eukaryota > Metazoa > Chordata > Lepidosauria > Sphenodontia > Sphenodontidae > Sphenodon > Sphenodon punctatus. The sequence goes on from QEPC01007512.1 coordinate 14,190,265, forward strand.
TGCTGAGGACATACCGCTGAATGCAATGAGATGTCTACCTGCCGATATGCATACACAGATTTTTCTCTCGAGTAATTTCATTAACACAAGTATTTGCAGTGTCAGTTACAGGATCAGGACTCTAACCCCCTTTTGCAATCATCTTTCCACAAACCCCTATTTAAGTTTTACTCATTTTCTTCTACCCATTTCTAGAAATGCCAAATCACTCTGTTCTTTCAAAATAATAGCAGAGTAAACATACAGGAGTTTCTGTGTTTCACACATCTCATACATCAATGTTAGCAGACTAAGTTCATTGATATCAATGAATTTAAACTCAAGTGGAATACAAATCAGATACATTTTTATTCACTGATATGACCTAACTGCTGCTTAGTCACATGAAATCTGCCACTAAGAGTTTAATTGACACCTCTCCTTTATCATTATTGCAGTCATCACTGTTTCCATTTCATTTCTCAGGTGACATTAAATCCATCATTTTATCTGAAGATGTGGCTTTTAAAATAAAAAAGAAATTCACACTCGCAAGATGTAAAGCCAGAAGCATAATGGTGGAAAATAAACTCTTGTACAAAAGAAGTATAAATTTTAATATAAATGAAACTTGGCATGCTACTTAACTTCTGTGTTACTAAAATGTTATTGGAGTGTATAAAGTAGTATATAAAGGAAATTTTCCATATATACCGGCTATTTCCTCTAACCAAACACCACTGTAAATACAAAATCTGTATAAAAAGATTTTAATTTTAACCAGTTTATGCAATAGAAATAAAATTGCTTTTTCCTTTTGATGAATGAGGTTTTCTTTCCCCTCTCCTAATTCAGCAGCATTCACTGACGCTCATTTGAGCCCAGGTTTGAGGGGAGGGAGGACTGCGCAGCCTTCAAAATGTTAAGACCCAGTCCCTTTATTCTAAGAAATTCACAACGGTGGGGAAGGGGTGTTTTCGTAAAGCTTGAACAATAGAGTTACTTATTTTAAAACTTGCTGTTTATAGGCGATCTTATGGTTGATTCGATTGGTTATTCAAACCAAGGTCGTGCTGTAGGTCAGGGTGGGCAAACTGTGGCTTGGGGAGCGGCATGCAGCTCTTGGCCAGGGCTGGTCCGTGGACTTGCGCTGCCTTACTAGTCCTTTGTTGCTTCATTGCACCCAAGTCTTACCAGCTGAATTGCAGCTGCTCGTCAGTCTCAGCAGCTAGAACCACAGAGCAGCAGCTCCATTAGCCAACTGCAGAGCAGGAGAGGTTTGTGTGTGTATCTTGCAGCCACACATACACACACGGTCTATATTATACAGTATTGGGTACAATGTAGATCCCATGAGTGTCGTTGATATTTCTAGACAGGCTAGATGCCCGCAGTTCCCTGTGAAACCAAATGGAATCACAGACGACTGGTAACTGTCGATAGTGGGTGGGCACAGGAGTGGGGGCTGGACAGGAGTTCTAAGGGGTTCTGAAAATCTGGGGGGACATGCCTCCCCCCACAAGTTGTCTACGAATGGGATTAGTATATCAACTGAGATTTAGCATACTTTGTGACTTCACTTTGAGAATTAAATATAATCTGTGACCCCCAGGTAGCAGTTAAGAGAAGCAGAGTATTTTGGGAACCACTGCTACGTACACACACACACACACACACACACACACACACACACCACAACACAAATTAATAGTTCCAAAGAGTGTAGCAACTGGGGGGTGGGGAGGAGAAGTAGATGAACTGCCATTAATGAAGGTGTGTGGATGAGGAGATGGGTCTTATTTTACTCTCTTACCGCCAAGTAATTGTCGCCTGTTGCACTACGGATCTTCCTGAAAATTAGGATTCCATCCAGTATTTTCTCAAGTCAATATAAACAGCAGCGCATGATTAGATCAATAGTGGATATTAGTCTACATCAGTACCCTCTGCTTAATCTTTAAAGATATAGCAGTGCATAAAATGAAAAGGCATAACATTTAAATGTTTGGGGATCTGTTCTACAATCTTTTTAAGTGAAAAAATGACAACACAGGAACAACAATACAGTTCAGACTACAAGCAGAACAAGCTTATCAAAGGACAATATAAATGCCTTCAGACCCATAAGAATCCGCATTATCCCTTGTGCTTCATATCTCAAGTTCAGCATCATTGCTGCTGGTGTAGCAATTCACGTCATTACTGAGTCCACCATCTATCTAGTCTGACATTCAGGACTCAGCATGGTCTTGCCCCTCCCTATCTCTCCGCCCTCATTTCCTGCTGTTTTCCCTCCTGGGAACTTTGATTCCCCCCCATCACCACCTTCTCCAGATTTGCCTGCTGTTTTTCCAATGAAATGCTACCCTTGCATGGCCACCCAGGAGCCGCAGAGAATGTGGAGTGAGGGGGTGCGCGCTCCCGTTAGCCACGGAGCACCCACTCATGGCTACACATGGAGCACTGCCGGGAAACCTGATGTGCCCTGAGCAGACTAAGCCAAACAGCTCTGTGACAACAGATGGCGAAGAAGCCCCAGCCCGTATGAACTGGGGCAGCCAGCCACACCAATAGACTGGTCCGCCACTCATAGGCACTGTGGCTGGGGGACACGGCCTTTGCAAGTCTCAAGAACTGGCAAGGAGCACTGGGGGGCCCGAGTTCACCAGCACGCACACCAGGGACTTGTCAATTTCTGAGGCCAGCCTGGCATAATTCCCGCTCCCCCATGGCAAAGTGGCCTATCTCTGTGGCCAGGGTAGCCACGCTGGGAGCCTCTGTCACCCGTTTCCATCCTTCCCCACACTCCACCCAAGTGGGTGCTCTGCAGCAGTGCTACTCAGCGGCCATGCCCCCCCNNCCCCCCCCCCGCCCCGCCTATCGCCTTGCTCATTTAAAAACACCCTCTTATGCTGCTCACTATGCCTGCAACTCCCTCCCTCCCACCTTTTAAATCCCTACTGAAAACCCTACCTTTTCTATCACATTTTCCCTAGCTCCTCACCCCCATAGATGGCCCACTGATGCTTCTCCCCATACTGTCTTATCCTTCAGGACCCCCCTCTTATGCTCCTTTGTAACTAAGTTCAGCATCTGCACCTGAGCTTTGTAACCTCGCAGATGTAACCCCATCTCTCTTTGCACCCCTCCCCTTGCCCATTCTAGATTGTAATCCCATCGAGCCAGGGACCTGTCCCTAACCACAACTGCTCACCACCGGGCACATTGTGAGAGCTATATTAACTAACAAATGGTTGCTAAACTGGTCTCAAGTATGAGAGAGAAGTATGCCTGAAGATGAGCTTTGTCCAGTATGAAGGTTTGCAAAGGCTTGCCAACAGAAGTTGGTCCAAAAAACAAAATCAAGTAAGTAATGATGAACTGGGTATTTGCGGTAAACTTCTGTATTCGTCAGATTTGCGATTTACAAATTCCCAACACATAGCTGCCTAATTCACTGTCTAGATTCACTTCTGAAGGTCACAAAAGCAGGTATTTTTAATTCAATATTTGTGTATTCAGAGGTTCTTGCTGAAATGATGTAACTTCAAAATTGGTATTTGGCTCACCAGTGCTATGTGATGAAGGACATGTTCAGTTAGATGACGGAGCACAGTTAGTGCCTATGAGTGGTGGACCAGTGAAATACAAAGATCACAAGTTTTAATTCTGCTTTTGAGGTAGGAACTACCAAGTTGGAACTACACCCCCCATACACACACAACACACCCTACCACAAACACCTATTACAAGAAAAAGTTTTGGGATTTCAATAGGCTCCAACAAAAGTAGCTGAAACTGGAATCCAACATACTGAGTCCACTGCACCATCCTAGCACAAAAGAGCAGTGGAGTCCAAAACTTTCTCTCTTTGACTCCTGTTTATGGATTTCAATAGATACAATCTAGCTCCCACTAAAATCAATGACTCAATTCCCATCGACTTAAATGAGAGCTGGATTGTACCCAATGCCAGGAATCCAGAAAGTCACAGTACCTCGGCTGTGACCACACTGAACTTTAGGTGAACACCGAGTCACCCCATCACCCACACCACCAGTGGCTGAGCTAGTCACCCCTTCCCACTGTAACACACTAGGCCACTGTTGCTCTGCTACAAGCATAACACAGAGTTGGCTGGATGTGACTCATACCACTTAAACAGAGCTCCCGCCATCGTACTATGGCCAAGTGCCTCCAGTCCTACATCTGCACTATTAATGCCCACATGTAGTTGTGTTAAGGGGGTGATTAAAAACAACACAGATGCTGGCTTTGTGGGTGACCTCCCCACCCCCAAAATAGCATGACTGTTTTATTAGAGCAATGAATCTCAGTTCTGACTACAAGCTTTTTTTAGAAATACCACCATCAGACACTATCTTTCCTCGCTAGCAGTTGTTTCTAGACACCAATCAAAAATAGTTTAAAGTAATGACCTTTTTTTAAACCAAATTCTTAACTAACATGACTGCTATCTTAATAGGAGTGCAATATGGAGGAAAAATATCCCTTCCTAGCAATACGCATCCACTCAAGTAATCCCATAATTTCCCTTTACATTGATGCTTCCCCATCAAGGATGGTTTTCAATGTTCTCAAAATGCTTCCTATGTATAATGGATGAAAGCTATGATTTCAAAGCCTGTCATTAAATGAGGACTTTAAATTTAGGACAAGAATGTAACACCAAATGCTATGCCGGGATCCCTCACCACCATCCCTTCCCTACCCCCAATTCCTTGTTTTATTCAACGAAACTTGAAGAAAAATCCAGTAATAGTTAACACCAAAGGTTTAAAGATTGCTTAAACTTTATCCCTCTCCAAGAACAGTGCAAGTAAACGTTTAAATTCTCTGACTCCATTTACAAGTTGGCTTTTTAACCAAGCACTTTTTGTAATTTCTACTCTGTTCGGGCACTACAGCATCCAGGGTCGACACCAAGAGATTCAAACTATTTCCAGTCCTCAAATAGCGGAGTAGAATTCTCTTCTCTTTTTAATAGGACCTTATCCAAAAATGCTTTAAACAAAAGTTTTATTTTTTAAATAATGTTTAACCATGAAATCTATTTTATAGTCAATATTTAAACCCAAATATGTGCTGTAATAAAGAAATACATTCCAAGATCTTGTTCATATGGACATGTACTCAATAACCACTTAACTCACTTCTGTTCACAGAAGCAAGCAGGCTATTCCAAGCAAAGTAGGAGGTAGCTAACCCCAAGAAGGTATAAGGGAATAACATCATCTGAGTAAGCAATTGTGTAAAAAGGGAAAGGGGTTATCAATTGTGCAAAGAGGCAGGGATTAAGTGACTTAACATGCATAGTTAACACTCCAGATAGCCTTCCCAGGGTAAAGACTCTGGGGAGATTTGCCAGTTTATGCTAATAGAGTCTTATAGCTAAAGGGTTGGAAATCAGATACACCTTTACAGAGAGAGGCAGGGCAGTGTCTGTGCAAAGTATGAGAACTAGGATCTGAAATCTGGAGTTACTGTTTGGTCATCCTGATTTTTTTCTTGGGAAATCACTTAATCTCCTTTTCACGTGGAAACACGACATAATGGTGCGAATTCTAAATTTGGAATATACTTTCTTTGGAATATTCCTTGTTTTGGTCACGTCTTTTGGGGGTAGGCCAACGGGTTGTAGCATGCCACAACCTCAGACTGAATTCCTAGCACGCGGGGACCCTAGGCGGTTGAAAAGACTAATCCCCTAAAATTTGAGCTCTTGCCTGGGCACTGGGACCTTCCTCCTCCAGGATCCCCGTGTTCACACATGGAGAATGGGTCACGTGGTAACACTGTTCCATAGTTACCTTGGAAATTTTGAGGGCGTGATAAAATTGCAAGCCTAGTAGCGTGGCACTAGTGCCACCATGCTACAGTATGTCAATTTCCAGTTTGGAGAGCATTTTCACAGCTTTTCTGTATTCAGAAAATACAGATTTGTCAAAAAAAGGCAGCAGGACGCTTAATTCTGGCAGTGCGGCAGGACATCTATAATAAGGGTAATCACTGCACATTGTAAGGAAAGGCTCTCAAGAGATTGCTGTTTGCAGAGGCTGATTAAATATAAATTACACTCATCTGCATGTTCAGTAAGAGATGCGAATTGAATAGCAATGGCATCTCTCTCTCTTCCCAGCAGCTTTCCTGCACATTTGGTGAAGATCACTTAATGACCTGGCATGCGTGTGCAGAGAGGCTGCTGCTTCAGGAATACTGGAATGAGGCCAGCAACCTTGTCATCTGCTTATCTGATTTAAAGACACATGATAACGCACGTAAATACAATTTTAGATTAGGCAGCCGCAAGCCATTTATTTATTAGCTCTTGGGTTGCTCCTGTGGTTAAGAAAGGAACTTTGGCTTTGAGTCATAGCTATTGGTGCAAGAATTAAAGATCAGAAAGAAATGAAACGGAAAAGCACAGAATAAATAACTGGCCAGGTGGCAGTGGTTCTACAGAGCCAATGCTGCAGCTTACTGGAAGAAGTGCATTCCAAAATGATCACCTGCTCAGGCGGATTACTCATTTAGGGGAAGACCTGGGTACGGAACCAGCAAGATCTTTAGCACAGATGCACATTGTGATGCCCAAACTACATGAGGCCATGGCTCCTTGCAGCCACATCCATTTATAAGACCGTAAGTGGTGCCATTCTGGGTCAGACCAACCCAGCATCCTGTCTCCAGCAGTGGCCAGTCTCCGTCTCATGGGAGAAATACCCAACAGGTCACAGTGGGCAATCCATTCCCTGTTTTTCCAGTCCCCAAAACCTACTTGACCAATAGCCATTAATGGACCTATCCTCCCAAAACTTATCCAATTCTCTTTTAAAACTAGCTCCACTGCCTCTGGCAGTGAATTTCACACGTTAATTGTGCACCGAGTGGGGGGGGGGGGAAATAATACTCTCTTTTATTTGTTTTAAATCTGCTGCCAGATAATTTCTTGGAGTGTCTCCTTGTCCTAGTGCTCTTAGAGGGGGTAAATAGTCACTCCCCATTTANTGGTAAACTTCTGTATTCGTCAGATTTGCGATTTACAAATTCCCAACACATGCCTAATTCACTGTCTAGATTCACTTCTGAAGGTCACAAAAGCAGGTATTTTAAATTCAATATTTGTGTATTCAGAGGTTCTTGCTGAAATGATGTAACTTCAAAATTGGTATTTGGCTCACCAGTGCTATGTGATGAAGGACATGTTCAGTTAGATGACGGAGCACAGTTAGTGCCTATGAGTGGTGGACCAGTGAAATACAAAGATCACAAGTTTTAATTCTGCTTTTGAGGTAGGAACTACCAAGTTGGAACTACACCCCCCATACACACACACGCTGAGCTGAGGATTTCAATGTATTGTCCACAATGACTCCAAGATCCCTTTCCTGAGTGGTAACTCCTAATTTAGAACCCACCACTATATACATATAGTTTGGGTAATTTTTCTCTACGTGCATCACTTTGCACGTGTCCACATTAAATTTAACCTGCCTTTTAGATGCCCAGTCACCAAGTCTTGCAAAATTCTCCTGCAATTCTTCACAGTCCGCTTAGATTCTAACTACCTTGAATAATTCTGTGTCATCTGCAAATTTGATTATGTCACTCTTTACTCCCTTCTTCAGATCATTAAATTAATAACCATGACCGGTTCCAGTACAGATTCCTGGGACACTCCACTAGTTACTTCTCTCCACTGTGAAAACTGACCATTGAGTCCTACACTTTGCTAGAAGCAGAAACGGTTATCTTTTAACCGGCTGCCGATCCATAACAGGACACTGCCTCTTATTCCATGACTCCCTAATTTCTTCAAAAGACTCTCATGAGGGATCTTATCAAACACATTCTGAAAGTACAGGTATACTATATTGACCGGCTCACCCTTTGCAACCGGGACAACTGTGGGTAATTTCAGATGTTACGGGCCTCCCTTTTACCACAGTGAACCACCTGTGGTGGAGGGGATCCTGTAACGTCTGAAGAGGTTCCCGTCAGATGTTCACCACAGTGAACACCCGGCAGGAATCCCATTAACCATCGTTCCAGAGGGGAGGCCGGCCTCCGCTCTGGAACAGCGGTTACCTGGACCACGGTCCAGAATCGGCTGCCGGTAACGTCTGTTACTGCTGCCAAGGCTGGAGCGTGGTCCTGGCCATGAGCCGGGATCAGGCACAGCGGCCGGATTGGCTGCTGCACCGGCCCATCTCCAGAAGAGCGAGGAGCGTGGGGGGCCCGGGACGTGTGGCTGCATGTTGCACCACACAGCCCCACCCCCTCCCCGATCCCCGAGCGGAATCAGGCCGGCACGTCTGCTGCCCGACTGGCCTGATTCCGCTCGGGGATGAAGAAATGACCATGCGCCGTGTCAAGAAGGGAGACCAGCACGTCTAAAATCACCCTGTAGCTCAGAATGTTGGTCAACAGTTTGTGCTAATGGACGCTTGACCATAGGAATTGCGGCCTGCCCTCAGCCATGGCAGGGGCTGGCCATGCTGCGGGCAAGCCAATCTCTTAATAGTTTAGTTTTGGTTGAAACAGAGGTAAACACAAAGGTTAAAAATTAGTATTAATTAATATATTTTGTGAAATAATTTCAGCTGTGACAACATTTGGAGAAGACAACATTTACTTTAAGGGGCCTTCGATGTTAGATGCCTCTGTAGCAAAAGGGTGCATAGCAACACAGGTGGGCTCCCATAGCTGTGACAACCCAAATAATGCCAATTTTTGGGGTGCTGCTGCCAGAAGAGCTCTAACAAGGACTCAGAGCAGGCGGACTGACACTCCTCAATCCCTGCTGGAGGGGGTTCCCTGAAGGCTGCCAAATGGCTGGAAGGCAGGGAGCAAAGAACCCCATTTAGCACAAGTAGGGGTGCTCTGTTCCCTGCCGAACCATTCTTTGCCAGGGAAAGGGGAATCCCATGCCGCATCAAATCACTGTGAGCAAAGGGGCCGAGGGAGGGGAGTAAACGGGCTGTTCTGCTCCTAGTAGGGAGAAAACCAGCCTCTCCCCCCTCCCGCATCCCCTCTGCCCCGCCACCCTGTGCCACGTAGCAGTGGCTCCACACAAGCAGCTGGCTCTGCGTGGGGACAAAAATGGGTCTGTGGCTCCATGTTTTTCTGGAGCTGCAGACTGAGGTTTATCTTGTCATCATTCCTGTGTGCACATAGGGGTGTTAGCCAGCTGGGCCCAGTTCATACAAAACAGTTGCTAAAATTCTGCTGGTTCTGTGAACCAGCTGCTATTGGCCCAGGAAGAGCTGGGAGCCAGAAGGGAAGCTGTACAACCTTGGGTGTTTTCAGACATGACGCTAACCCCAGTTTAACCACACTTGAACATTTCTTATGCATGTTGCAGGGTTGTATTGGTGCCCTATGCAGCCCTGCAACATGCATAAGAAATGTTCAAGTGTGGTTAAACTGGGGTTAGTGTCATGTCTGAAAACACCCAGTGTGTGGGGAGGGGGAGGGGGGAAGAGATGTACAGGAAGCCATGCTGCTGCTTCCTCTCCCACTCTCGGGGGCCCTGCAATGACGCTGACCTCTTCACTTTATCCTGCCCAGTAACCCAGTTCCTTCCTTCCTGTCTTCAGGTTCATGCCCCTTCCCGAAAGAACCAGTTGTTTGCCAGTTAGGATATCATCCCTCCCTGATAACAAAAACACCAACCTCTGCAATATGGGTGAAAGGAAGCCAATGTTGTGGGAAGAGTTTTCTCCATGATCAAAACAAACACGTGTGCATCAAACTGAAGGGCTGCTTTGCACTGGTTTGATAGTGGGAGAAAACCCCAGGGAAGGAAGACCGCACTGACCCCACTACATTAGCTTTCTCCCTTGTTCCCAGATTTTTGTGAATGAGCATTGTGTTTGTAGTACCCCAACTGCACAAAAGCATAACTCTGGGCAAGAGATGCAAGCACTGAGTGAATTAGGAATCTTTCCCTCCTGGACAGTTCAGACTAGAATGTATTCTTTGATAAGAGGTATTTAGGGTGCACTAAATATAGTGATCACTATATTTTTTGGTGAGCAGAATTAAAAGGACTCAATTCACTTCTCCTTTTGGAGAAGATCCACTCAAATGGACAGCAAAGCCAATAGTGGGTCTGTAAAGACCTGAGCTCTTTACTAACTGTTAGGGTCTAAATAAATAGATAAATAAATAAATAATTAATACTTGACATCTGTACAAAAGGAATTACTTACCCATTCTAGTAGAACTTCAAGAAAAGATGCATTCATGGAGAAGACTAACTTGCTCCTGGATGGGGAAAATAAACATAAATTAAATGCAATTGTTATACATCATACAAGCATTACCGTTAGATATACCATAGAATTTTTTTTTCTTCAAAAAATATAAAAAGTTGTATCTTTTAATTGTATGGGGCAAAAAGAAGCCAAGGATAAGGAAGTCCATTTTGAAAACTAGCTCAGAGCAAGGAGGTTGCAAGTTACCTGACATTAGTCTGTACCATAGTGTTTTGGCACCGAGAACCATCAACATTTGTATAATGCAAACCTGGACCCTAGTTGGGGAGAAATTGAGAGAGAAATTTTGGGGATTCTAGATATAAAGGAGATACTAGACCAGGGCACAACATTAAAGAAACAATTAAAGGAGGAAAAAGAACATCCCTCTGCGAGAACAACAATTAAAATCTGGCAAAAACGTCAAAGGAAACTAGAAATTGTACAAGGATAAACCCTGTATACTCCTATTACTTGTAACAGAATACAATGGTCCAAGGTGGAAATAAAGGGTCTTTACAAAATGGCAGTCAAAGGGTATACAAAGAGCTATGCACTTATTCATGAATGACCAAATAAAAAGGGTGGAAACAGGCATTGGGGGGGAAGATTAAGTTTTGGCTTTATTGTAAAATGCATAGTTTTTTAAAATACCTCTATTTTAAATCATTATACCAGGCAACCCCTGGAACTAGAATTAATTTTATATAACAACACTCCAGGGGTCAGACTCCTCTCTAGAATTTATGCAATTCTTAAAAAAATATTCCATTTTCCAGATGCGGGTCCACATGGGAGCATGACATGTTAAAGGAAATAACTGACAAAATGAAGTAAGTGTGACACTATGGCCGTTTTTACATGGATGCCCCTCCCCCCCCCCGCTTGGTGTTCAGGCAGGTGTACGGGGGGGGGG
>QEPC01007512.1:14215371-14226658 GCA_003113815.1 Sphenodon punctatus
AGGCCAAACCCCAGGAGGGTCGTGGTGCCCTCGAGCGATGACAGCCGAGGATGCTGGGAGCGTATGCAGACGAGCTGCAGCCTCACCAGACGAGCTGCAGCCTCACTGTGTGTGGCAAGTCAAAAAAGGGCATGGCAACGGGCACTCATGCATCCCCAGCCCGTATGAATTGGGGCAGCCACCCATGGCAAGAGAGAGGTTCCCCCACTCATAGGCACTCTGGGCACAGGACACGGCCTTTACAAGTCACAGGAACTGGCCAGGAGCACTGGGGAGCCTGTTTCCCCAGAACTCATGCCTGAGACATGTCAATTTCAAAGGCCAGCCTGGCATGCTTCCCCTTCTCCCATGGTCCATGGCAGTGGAAGTGTGAAGCGGCTGCTGCAGTAGCAGCACTGAGATATGCCTGTTAAAATCCCTCCCCAAGTATGCCACCTGAGTGGCTGCTCCACAGCTGTGTAAGTCAGTGGCCACAGGCTCCGCCCCCCCAGCCTTGCTCCTTTAAAAACACCCTTTCCGAGTAATTCATACCTAATGCACCTTCTTACCTTCTCCCTTTTGCAACTGTTACAAAATCTAGTGCATGTGTTGTGCCCATTGCTCCTGGCATGTACCCATCATTCAGCAAAAGGATTTCAGCGTTTGACAACATCTGCAGTTCACACACTGGGAAACTAAAAGAGGAAAGACTGCATTTGTAAATTGGGATTTTTTTCAGCCCATCCCCATATTTATTATTGACTTACGTTTCTTCTACTGGTTACAGAGAAACAATTTACATGTAGAACAGACTTGCCCTTCCTTCCATTGCTAACTGTTTTGTTCTGTTTCAAATGCCTTAATATCTGAACAAAAGGTTCTGTCATCTCTGACACAGAACTCAGGTCTCTTAGTGTGTGTGGCAAAGACAGGTCTGCTATGTGTAAGGCTGCGTTCCCATCTGCAGTGGCGGCAGAGGGAGGGGCGAGGGAAGACGTGACAGCATGGAGGAGCCGGCTGACAGGAAAAGAGCCGAGGCGAATGGGGATCTGCCGCGGCGTCTCTCGCGCATGTCAGGGCAGGATTTTGTGCCCTGACATGCACGAGAAACCGCGGCAGATCCCCATTCGCACTGGCTCTTTTCCTGTCAGCTGGCTCCTCCGTGCTGTTACGTCTTCCTTCGCCCCTCCCTCTGCCACAGATGGAAACGCAGCCATAGTAAGCAGCAGTACCCTGGATCGCAGCCTCCTTTAATGTTTGGGCATCTGAGTTTGAATTGGCTTTGATCTGAAATCATCTTTCACGCCCATTGTCTCAGAAGCCAACGCAGTAGATTTCCATGTGCATTTACCAAATGCTGACATTTTCACACATGTCAAAACTGTTACCAATACATCCACCTATTTCCTTAGCCTTGAAAAATCTGTCCCACCAAACTAATAGGATGATCCACTCCTCCTCCACCAAGCCCTTTGTATTGCCATGGAGATGAGGGGGAGCGAAATGACTTGCCATTACTAGGATGTGAACTCTTGAACTTACTTTCAAGTCGAACACACTATCCATAGGGCCACACCGATTTTCCTCTTTCCATTCTGAAAGTTTGGCCTAATAAAGAATGAATTTTAAATGACTCTGTAGCTCATTACAAACAAACACTTGGTATGTTTTTGTTTGTTCACCTAATTAAATGCATTTATTGTAGATAGCGGAGTCTCTCTCTTCAGAAAAATACAAAAAAGCTTTCATCTGTTTGGTTTGCTTTTCCTATTGCACAAGGAGGAACCATAATTAATGCAGGCTTATTAGGAAATGAAACCACCACACATAATTAAAGCCTTTGTATATAAAAAAAAGCCAACACCACCAGCCAAACTTCTTGTCAAATAAGAAAGGAATATTTCTTGATTAAATATGACAACCATGTCAATATTTAATAGTCCAATTGTATTGACCTCATTTGCACATTGAGTCAGGAACATGTCCCTTGAGACTTAATTTAAGTTCAGCTTGCTTTCTCCGTAAGCCTTTTTCTTTAACTGAACAAAGCTACTTACAATAAACAAGAGTGGATACAGGGTCATTATTGTGTCTCTCTTTTAGAAATTAAAATAGAAATTAATGGATCTACGAGGCATGACTTTAATTTGCTAAATTCATGTTGCCTCTCCCCCACATTTATCAACATGCCCCATGATTCTGTTTTTAATAATAGTGCCCAGCATTTTGCCCGGCACAGAGTAGACATCAAGGCTCATCGGTCTGTAGTTTCCACTCCAGGATCGCCTCTGGAGCCCTTTTTAAATATTGGTGTTACATTCACTACCTTCTGGTCCTCAGGTACAGTGATAGATTTTAGCAATAGGTTACAGATTACCAGTAGTAGGTCTGCAATTTCATATTTGAGTTCCTTCAGAACTCCGGGGTCTAAAAAATCTGGTTCCGGTGATTTGTTACTATTCAGTTTATCAGTTTGCTCGAGAACCTTTTCCAGAGTCATGTTGATCTGTGACAGCTCTTCCGATTCATCACCTACAAGAGTAATTCCAGCATGGGTATCTCCCCAACATCCTCTGCCGTGAAGACCAAAGCAAAGAATTCATTCAGCTTCTCTGCAATGGTCTTATCCTCCCTGTGAGCCCCTTTTACCCCCTAGTCATCTAATGGCCCAACTGTCTTTCTAGCAGGCCTCTTGCTTCTGATGTATTTTTAAAAGTTTATATTATTAGTTTTTGCCTCTTATAGAGAGTCTCTCTTCAGATTCTCTCTTAGTTAAGTCTGCCTTATTAACATTTTACATCTAATTTGTTGGTGTTATGCTCTTTCCTATTTTCCTCATTAGAACTAGCTTTCCATTTCTTTAAAGGACACCTTTTTGCCTCTAATAGCCTCCTCACCATTTAGCTACACTGGCAAACATTTGGTCCCCTTGCTACCTTTTTAAACCTGAGGAATACATTTAATCTGGGCTTCTAAGATGAAGTTTTTAAATAGTCTCCATGCCTCTTGCAGACATTTAATCGTCACCATGGCTCCTTTTAATTTCCTTCTATTTAGTTTCCTCATTTAGCATAGTCTCCCTTTTTAAAGTTAAATGTTACTGTGGTAATTTTATTTACCATTCTCCCTCCAGTAATTATGTCAAATTTGATTATATTATGATCACTACCAAGAGGCTCCACTACCATTACCCCTTAGACCAGGTCCTGCACTCCATTTAGGACTAGTTCTAAAGTAGTTCCTCCTCTCATTGGTCCCATGACCAGATGCTCCAAGCAGCAGTTATTTATGGCATCTAGAAATTTTACCTCCATATCACGCCCAGAGGAGACATTCACCCTGTCAATATTAGGATAATTGAAATCATCCCTTATTATTGTGTTACTGATTTTAGTAGCCTGTCAAACCTCTGCTAGCATTTCATAATTAGTCTTACCATCGTGGTCAGGGGGGCGATGGTATAGCCCCACTACTATACATTTCCCCATTACACATGGAATTTCTATCCATAGAGATTGCAGAGTACAGTTCGCTTCCTGTAAAATTTCAATCCTACTTGATTCAATGTTGTCTTTCAAGCAATGTAAGTGACCAAAGGACTGAGGCAGAAGTCTACCCTAAGACCCATTTAATGTCTTTTTTCATGACAGAAGAGGAGGGTTAAAATGGAAAGCTAGTCCTAATGAAGAAAATAGGAAAGGGCATAAGTATTGCCAAATTAGGACACTTTCCCATGTTACAAAATGTGTCTGATTTGCCTCCAGGAAAGTCTCTGGGAGGCAAATCAGGTGCGGGGTTTGTAATGTGGAAATGTTCACCCACACATTTTTGGTGGCAATCCTGTGGGGAGATTCAGAGCTTGTGTTAAGCTGATAAATTCAACTTTGCATTCCCTGCACAATTGCCACCAAAAACGTGTGGATTGACATTTCCATGCTACAAACCCCGTGCCTGATTTGCCTCCCAGAGATTTTCCAGGAGGCAAATCGGGCACGTTTTGTAACATGGGAAAGCACCCTTAGATGTAAAATATTAAGATGGGCGAAGAGGGAATTTCAGGAACAACTCACTAAAGACGCAAAAAATAATTAAAAAAACTGTTTCTCTCAAGTACATCAGAAGCAAGAAGCCTGCTAGAGAGCCAGTTGGGCCATTAGATAACCAGGGGGTAAAAGGGGCACTCAGGGAGGATAAAGACATTGCAGAGAAGCTGAATGAATTCTTTGCTTCAGTCGTTACCGCTGAGGATATGTGGGACATACGCACGTTGGACAGAGTCTTTGTAGGTGAAGAATTGGAAGAACTTTCACAAATAAACACGACTCTGGAGGAGGTTGTAGAGCAAACTGACAAACTAAATATTTAAAAAATCACCAGGACCAGATGCTATTCATCCCAGAGTTCTGAAGGAACTCAAATACGAAGTTGCAGGCCTGCTATTAGCAAACTAATTTGTAACGTCGCTAAAATCTGCCACTATATGAGAGGGTTGAAGAGTAGGAGGAAATGTAACACCAGTATTTAAAAAGCACTCCAGAGGAGATCCTGGAAACTACAGACCAGTGAGCCTGACATTGGTGCCAGGCAAACTGGTGGAAATGGTTAAGAACAGAATTATTGAGCATATTGATAAACATGGCATAATGGCGAAGAGTCAACATGGATTTAGCAAAGGGAATATGCCTCACTCATCTATTGGAATTTTTGAGGGTGTAAATAAGCATGTGGATACGGGTGAGCCGGTTGATATAGTGTATCTGGATTTTCAGAAGCTGTTTGATAAGGACCCTCATGAGACACTCTTGAGGAAATTAAAGGGTCATGGGATAAGAGATCTTACTATGGATCAGCAACTGGTTATAGGATAGGAAGCAAGCAACGAATAGGACTGAACGGTCCACTATCACAGTGGAGAGAAGTAACTAGTGGAGTGCCCCAGGGATCTGTCCTGGGACCGGTGTTGTTTAATATATTAATTAATTATCTGGAGAAGGGAGTCAAGAGGGAGCTGATCACTCAGATTTGCAGACAACACAAAGTTATTCAAGGTAGTTAAAACTCAAACTGTGAAGAATTGCAGGAGGATCTTGTGAGACTTGGCATTTAAATGGCAGGTAAAATTTAATGTGGACAAGTGCGAAGTGATGCACATAGGGAAAAATAACACAAACTATATTATGTACACAGTCTTGGGTTCTAAATTACGAGTTAACACTCAGGAAAAGGATCTTGGAGTCATTGCGGACTGCATTGCCACCAAACTAGGCCCATCAAGACCAGTATCCCTGGTAGTCAAATGCCTGTCCAAACACACAGGCTCTTTTTAAAAAGTTTGGCCAGTTGCGGGCCTGCATTGCAAGCAAACGTGCCTCATCCAGAACAGTATCCCTAATAGCTACACCATATCCTTGGCAGTCAAATGCCTGTCCAGACATACAGGCCCTTTTTAAATATAGTTTGGCTAGTTACAGGCTTGTATAGCAACCAAACATGCAGGGCTGAATAAACCAAATTTAAACAATGCATTTCTGTTTCTCCACAAAACCCCATGCAAGATGCTCAAAAGCAGAGAGGCAAGAAACTACTTTCCAGCAGGGGGCAGCAGTGAAACGCAAAGGAACCATTTTAAACAAGAGCAGCCATGGCCAGTGGACCCACAAATTTACAAAATAGCCTCTCTACTCATCCTTCGGAGGAGAAGGAAAGCAGCAATGCATCATGCAATCACAGAGCAAGGAAAACAAACCCAAAACCAGATCTTAAGCCATTGACCCAACAGTATTATGTGAAGTCCTTAGCACTGCACATCATGAGAACAGCAGCATGGGGTTCCACTTGTCCCCCAAAACATGCTACACACAGTTCTATTGCAATGTCAAAGGTATCGGAGCTGCTACAACAAACATTCCTGCATGGACCAGTAATTAGTGAACTAACATGTGGCATGGCCTGGTCACAGACAAGCCTGCAGCATCCCATGATGACCAAACTTCAAAGGGCAGGCCAGGACCATTTTCAAATGCAGAGAATTTTCCAGCAAAGATTGGAAACCTTTTCCATCAAAGCCCCTAGGTCCCCCCACACAACACAGAGAAAGCAGACAGTTTAGAAATTAATTTTAAATATCCTAAGAATACTAAAAAATATACCCAAAGGGCAGAACCAATCTGTATGTACTATCCGTATGTGATATCATCCCATAATAATCACTATTTATTATAACCTCCCCCCTCCTCCCAAGACAAGACAAGTCCCCCGGGACCCCCCCAAAAATCCCAAGCCAAGCCCCAGCTGGGTCCCCAATGTACTCACCCAGGCCCACGGTTGGAGGACAGGATGCTGGGCTTGATGATGGACCCTTGGTCTGACTCATTATGGCACTACCTAACTTCCTTGGGATGATTATTCATTAATAAATATAAATATATATATATATTAATATAATCCAAGATGAGTGATCTGAAGAATGATCAAGATTCAGTCTGACCACCTGCCGGCCAACTGTAAACTCTCTCAAGAAACGGAAGGAAAGATAATGGCACCAGTGCAAGTCTCCTTTGTATAATGCACTGGTCTCTGGAGCAGCAGGCAGCGCCCACCCTTACTCACCACGTGAGAGAAGAAGACAAAAGCCCATGCAAACACAAAAAAACCACACAAAGCACTCTCCACCCCACCCCCCCCTGCAGTTGCAGTTCCCCCAGTCAGTAGCACACACACATACACACACGTCCATTGCTTCCCGTTCTGCCCACAGGGCACCGAGGGCTCCCACCCATATAACGTTAATAATGCTGCCAGTTGCCTTTCCATAGGGTTCAATGAAATACTGCCCCAAGCGATCCTAGCAATGCGTTTCTGTTTCCCTAACACATGCAATGGACGGCCCAAAGCGTGTTCCGCTAACTTTTTTTTTACCCGTACCAGTCTCCATGAGTCGTGGCTCTCTCTCTCCTCACGTCTCCCACCTCCCCACCAAGTCCTGACCTGGCCCTGACCCCCGCTCGCTCCAGAGTGGTGCTTTCCAGAGTTTCGCATGCGCAGAGCCAAGGAGCAACCTCGCGCATGCAGAGTTTTACAGCACGCTCAAAACAGGAAGTTCGGAGCGCCGAAACGGCTTGAAACAGCTGTGCCGGCCCCTGAACACGTGGCCAGCACTGAGGACACAATTGGAAGGTAATAAACACACTTGGAGGGCACCGGGGGGCGGGGGCAGGAGCGGCACTGCCCCTGACATCCTAAGGGTAGCACCGTGACTGCTCTGTAGAGAGAGAGATATTTCCAGCTGGGCTGATATGCAGCAGAAAAGTATTTGACTTTGCTATCAGGTAAAGCCTTCTTTGCTTTAACTAGAGTTATAGGGTGTCTTTAGACACAACAGTGATCAGGTGCCTAATTTGCCATGTGAATGTGCATTGTGTCTAAGCACCATCACTAATTTTGGTCACTGGTTTGTCCTCTCACTTGGCTAGCCTCCCATTAATGCCTTGTCGGTTGCACGGATGTCCTAGGTGCAGCAAGCGAGTGTTCTCTCTCTCTAATGTTGTGTCTAAAGACACTGGGTGGTTTGTTCACAACTATTTCTGGTCTGTATGCCCCAATTTCTCCCTGTCCCCCCAAATCCTCCACTCTGAGCTGTTGCTAAACACTTCGTTCCTTGGCAACTGACTTGGCGGAGAATGGGACATGGAGCTGACTCAGGGACTGGGTTGCTGGCTTAGGGAGGGGTGGCCGATGAGGCATGGTTCTGTCTTGGGAGGGAGTGGTTTCTGGCTCAGAGGGGAGTCATTAGCTAAAGCTGAATTTAAGACAGGAGTTCTTATGATTTATTCTGTAAGATGACCAGGACAGGGCAGAGAAGTCATGAATGAAGGTCAAGTAAACCATCCAGATTTTATCTGGTTTTCTAGCATTTCTAACCCTGAAATGGCCAATATTGGCCTTGTCCTGGTCTGTCACCTTTTGGGGTGCACACTTCTATTGGAACATTTTGCAGGACTCAGCCCCCTTCTCCCCCCTCCAAATTAAGCCTTGGGTTCATTTCCCTGCTCTGATAAGTCTGGGCTGGGCCAGTGGCTTCTGGGGAAGGCCTGGGCCCTGGCAATTAATATTTTTTACAACTTAAGCACCGAATCCAAGACATTTCCCTACTGCTTTACCCTGTGTTTCAAGACATCACAACACCCTACTGGGCTACCACAGAGACCAGCTGAACTAGGCAAGTTATCATAGAGTGCAATCCTGTCCTTTGAAGGCTGTTTATAAGGCCTAGTGCTCTATTTTATGGCTGCTTGCTTATTATGTGAAACTACCTGTTACTTGGCATAACAGGCTTTGAGGCCTAGTGAGAGAGCAGAAGTTGGTTCACATGACATTAAGTTTCACATCATGTCAGGAGGGAAAAGTGTGGAATGAGTAGTTAGGCTGGTAGGCAGAAATAGAGGGAAGGTCAAGTGTATGTTGAGAAGCTGACTGAGTAAAGGAGAGAATTTTACCTTATTTAACCAAGATTTAGCTGAAATTATAATGATGGTGAGCTTTATGAATAGTTATAGGCTACCATGAATGTCATTTTGGTAACCATGTGGTCCATAAAAATGCCATAAAACTGGAGGCTAGCTAAGAGTTGCGCAACACATCACCCCAAGATCCTGCCTTGAGTGTCACCTAGGAATTCGGACATGGAGTCTTCCTACGACAGAAAGCTGCTTCTTCTAGTCCTCCTTTCTTCAGAGGGTAAGCTGAAGGAACTGCTCATTCTTCTGAGAGGCTTTACCTTGGTATAGAATATCTTTATTTAGGATTAAAGGGATATTTTTGCAATTTGTTATTTTACTTCCCCTTTCCGAATAGTTATAGGTACTAACTTAATAATCTAATGCATTACTGGATTTTGTTCCTCGTCATTTTGTGTGGTGTAGTGGCTAGCTAGCTGTACAGTACCTGGAGAGGTAGTGGGGAGCCCCAGTTCAAGTATCGCCTTAGCCAGAAACTCACTGACCTTGGGTCAGGCACGATATGCTCTCCGCCTAACCTACTTTACAGGGTTGTTGTGAGGATTAAAAGTTGTGTTAATTAGTTCTATGTAAAGCACTCGGAGTGCCATGACAAAGGGGGAGAGGGGGCACAATAAAAAAATAAAAAAATATTATTTATTATTATTACTACTACTTCTTTGTACCTCCCATTTATCTTTTGCTCCCTGTTTTTTTTCCCTATTACTTGACTGTTTGTATGATGAAACCATTGTTTTTAGCAAAATTCATTTCTTTTAAAAACCAAACTTCTGACCCAGTCTTAATTTCCTGTATGGGGAAGGTCTAAAGGGACAATAGCCAGCTGAATGTAGGGTGGGAATTTCCCCCCATAAAATTCCTACACCTTGCTTAAAGTATTATTCCTTGAAAAATAAAACATTTAGGGTAGATTTTTTACCCCAATCATTTGGCACTTAAAGTGCAGAATGTGTCAACTCACATCAGACCTCTTGGGGTAGAAATCTACCCCATGGGAAAATGAATTTGGGTATGTTACAAATCAGAAATGCTTTGGGTAAATTTCAGGACTTTTTGGTCATGAAAAAAAAAGAGTTAATGGTAACTGACTTTCCTTTGGGGATATTGTATACCTATGTGTAGGTGATCATGTCCTAAAAGGACAAAGTTGAAGAGCTACTATCTTGTGAGTTATTGCAGGAGATGTGCTCCTGGGGTAGGAATCTACCCTTAGAGCTAATACAGGGTTTAAGACAATGGCTTGGTCCCCACTGAATTTAATGGGTAAGGATCACGCCTTTAGAAACAGATGTGAATCTGGTTTCCAGATTGCAACTACTCTTCTTCCTTCTCCTTTTTTTTGCACTGTAAGACTATTAGCATTGCTTCTGAATCTTGTTTAATGGTTTATGTGCTCATCTTGGTAGAAGTAATAAAAATGTAAGCATTTCCATGAAAATCACTGAGAATTAAATTATGTATCCAGTAATCAGTACAGGTCAAGTAACATTTAAATTAACCTCTGTCCCTGAAGAGCTAAATAATCTTCAGAGCTGACTAAACCTTACAAAGGAACTCAGCTTTGCAATAGGCAGCACCTATGAATATGAATCATCATCATCCAAAAATTGAAAAGGGGCTCTTGTTAAGTGGACATAATGGCCAAACTGAGCAGATTTGCGTTACAGTAGTTCCTAGGGATGGGCGAACGCGGTTCAGAAGTTTGGAGTTTGGACCGAACTCGAACAGTTTGGTCGACCGAACCGAACGTGCGAACAGAACTCAAATTCGAACGTTCAGTTCAGATGCGTTCAGTGAGTTCGGAATTGAATTTCCATTGGTTTCAATGGAAAACACATTATCGGCTGTAACTTTTTTTTTTATGCTATGTGGCTGACACTTGGGGTGCCTATACTTCCAATAGAAAGTGTTATGTGTACCAAATTTCAAAACGATTGGATAAAGGAGTCTGATTTTAGAAGCAGTTGAATTATTGTATTTTGCAATATTCTACATATACATTTTTAGCTGTAACTTCTTTGCCTCACATCTAACGTAGGTGAAGCTTGTCTGATTTATACCCCTTCCCATATTTACTCTCTCTGCCAGATTTCAGAAGGATTGGAAAAAGGGTCGTGGTGGTATAAGCAATTAACATATAAGTGTATGTCTGACTATAACATCTTTGTAGTCCAACCAGTGTACATGAAATTTGGCAGGGCTATATATTACACTTTCATGATCACCGCTCCCAAATATCAGAAGGATTCTATAAAGGGTCCCAATTTTATATGCCTGTACAACATATGTAGAGAAGGGGCCTATGCCTGGGATTCTCTTATGTCACTGTGGTATAAGATCAGTGCTGCAGGATGTGATTGTGATGATAATTGGCCAGCCTGGATGTGTTTAAACTATGTCTCCTGACTGCTGGGATGCTATATCAGAAGTCCCAGTAATGTTGCTTATGCCCGCCTCAGAGCCGCCCCCTATGCCCACCTCGAAGCCACTACCAATTGGTCCTGTAAAGCTAGAAGCTTGCAGTAATGTGTTTGACCATTGAATGTGTCAGTCAGTCTTCGGGGTTGCTCCACATCCTTCCTCCTACAGTCTCTCTCCCCCTGCCATGCAGGGTGCCTGCCTCTGACTGGCACAATATGCTGATATTCATCTGAATAATGATCTTCACAGGAACAACATAAATTGCTTATATAATTGGGTCCCTTTATCAAAATCTCCTGTACATTTGCTGAAATGGCAGGAAAGGTATTTGATACATTCTTGCCAAATATCCTGTAAACAGAATGGAATAT
>QEPC01007512.1:14228370-14257230 GCA_003113815.1 Sphenodon punctatus
CTCCCCTCCCAGTGAACCCTGGAGCCCTGGCTCCCAGCCCCGCTACTCTAACCCAGCCCCCTCCCCCCATGACCCCCACTCCCTCCACCATGTGCTCTCCCCTTCCCACGACCCTGCAATTTACTCACTGGTGGTGGCTTGGCTCCAACGTCCTCTCTGTCCCATCCTCTGATGGCTGCGCGGGAGCTCCCAAGCCCGAACTGTTCAGTCGGGCCTGGGAGCTGCCATGCAGATGGGCTTCCCCAAGTTCCCCTCCTCCCTCCCAGAGTCCAGTCAGTTTGATTCGACAGGGAGGGAGGGGAGGGCTGGGAGTTGCACGCGCAGCAGGAGCTCCCAGCCCCCCTTCCCTGCACAGGCGGGGCACTGCAGTTCATACCAGGGCACCTGTATGCAGCGCCCTGGTATGGACTTTCCCCCTGCCTGGCCCCTGCAATGGAATAGTGCCCCCTGCGGCACCATTCCATTGTAGGGTCTCTTTATGCAGAATGGACGGCGCTTCTAGCCGCCCATTCCGCATAAAGGGAGAAAACGCCTCCCTTTTGTCCCTGAAAGGCTTCCTTAGGAAGCCTTTCGGGGGGGTGGGGGGGTGAGTCACCGGTTATGTGCACGCGTGCGCACACACAACTGGTGAGAATGTTCGGAACCACCTCGAAGAACCTGGTTTAGAGCAGCAACCTTCTGAAGGTTGCTGCTTTAAACCAGGTTCTTTGAGGTGGCTCCGAACATTCACCGCGGCACGCATGGCTGCTTTTTTTTCCTCTGGGGCTGGCTGGCCAAGTCCTGGGGCCAGGAGGGGCATTGTCCCTCCCACCCTAGGCGGCCCACCACCCCTGGTATGAACAGTTTGGAGGCAAGGAGGCTTATTTGGTTTCCCTCTGTTATTCTTCCCTTTTCCCAGTGTGCACCTTTTCCTAGTTTGTTGCTCTCAGTGCCTGCAATAATGACTGCCCCCATCTCTGCAATTGTCTGCTTACTGCTAACTTAGCAGAAAGGGAGGATCAAGCTACCTGATGACCACCACAACAGAACGGGAGGGAGGCAGTTACTCCACAGAAACATCTAAAGATCAGCAACCAAGAGCAGGTCTGCTCATGAGAACATGGCTAGAGAAACAAAACAGTTGCCCACGGTCACACTAAGGGTGCAGCCACACAGGCAAGCAGGGGCCCGATCCCCATGGCCAGCAATCACCACTGTCACACTGCGGGGGCAAGCATGGGAAGCCAGCCACACGGTGGCAAAGAAGTCAAGCTGGCTGGTCCCTGTCAGAGTCACTGCCACAGCTGGGGGCTCCAACTCCTGCTGAGGTGCAAGATCGGGGTGGCTGTTGGAGGGGGTGGAGAGTGCACATTGACACTCCTCCCCCCGCCTGACAGATGAAGGGGAAGGGGAGCCTAGAAAAAGGACGTGCCCTCTTTCCATGCCTCCCTCCCCCATGATCAGCTGCTAGTTGGGTGCATCAGGGGAGAGGGAAGCCTGGGAAGAGCACCAGCTCCCCTCTGACAGACAGCTGATCATGGGAGGAGGGGTCCTGCCCTAGTGCCATTCCCTACTTTTATCCTTCTAAGCACCTCTGCTTTACCAGCAAAAAGGGCCAGTTTATGCAAAATGCATTGATCAGTTTGGGAAAGCAGCCAAATTAATTTTTCCTTATAGGTGAACCATCGTAAATGTCATATCCTATCAGGGAGATATCAGGGAGATATCTACTCCTGAGCGCATCAGTCCAGGGGCACTCCAGTACATAACGGACAATATCTTCCATGGCTACACTACCACAAGGACACAATCTTTGGTTCCTAGGCAGGGCCAGACCCAGGCATGTGCCACATGTGTGGCTGGACATGGCCACGCGGCCAGAAGGGGCCCTGTGCTTGCCTGGCTGGGCAGCAGGCTGCAGCCAGCTTCTCCCCCAATAAGTTCTTCTGTCTCCCCTCCCTGGCTTTGCTCCCCATCCCTCACCTGCCTCCGATGGGACTGGGAGATAAAACTGTTTGTTTACAAACAACTCCCCACGTGAGTGATCAGAAGGTTATTATCTTGTAAAGAAGGTTCTTCGAGATAGCTCCTAACATTCTCACAACTGGATTGTGCGCGCTCACACTGTTCCAATAATAGACCACGTGATGGTCTCGAGCTCCTCTAGTATAAAAAGCACTCTCCCCCTCAGAATGACAGGTCCTTCCAACCCTTTCTAGGAATATAAGAAAAAAATTCCATGCGGGGCTGGAAGGGTGGGTGTTGTGAGAATGTTCTGAGCCATCTCAAAGAACCTTGTTTACAAGGCAGCAACCTTCTGTTCTTCTTCGAGTGACTCCTCACAGGCCATTTTTTACATGGCTCCGCCGGGTGGTGGTGGGTCTGTGGGTGCGCTAGTGCGTAGGCGGGGCATGCACATGGCCTCACACACATCCCCACTCACCCCCCACTCATCCACACCCACGGAGTAACCTCCGTTTTCCCGGTTGCTCCATGCATGGGGACGAGTGGGGGGTGAGTGGGGATGCGTGTGAGGTGGGCGTGCACGCACCCCCACTCCCCATGGGCACGTGCGCCACGTTGTTCACCACATAACCAGTTCATTTGCGCCCCCCATATAATCAATTCACGCTGCCCCAGGGGCACAAATTAAATGGTTATTGGAGGGGGTTAGCGTGAATTGATTATATGAGTGGCGGGGGCACAAATGAACTGATTATGGGGTGCAGTGTGAACTGATTATGTAGTAGTAGTTTATTTGTTTAGCCTTAGGCCGTAACAAAAATAAAATATAAATACAACAAAAGAGAAAAAGAAGCAAGGATAAAATACAATAAATAACATAAAATTCATAAGGGTCACAAAATTTAAATTCAATAATAATTGTTGTAGGCCTGCAGGAACTCTGATACCTAGCCCTCGCACTTGTACCCTGCAGAAATGCCTCATCGATAGAACATAATAGTTCAAGAGCAAAAAGAAGTCTTAGTCCAAACAAGCCTATACCTGCAAATCTGCAGGGACAGTCTTACCGTTCCTAAGGCTTGTAACGACACACTTGACCCATATCAACACTTACACTATTAAAATGGTTGTTTGCATAAACAACCTCATAGTTCTATACAAGAGTCCACTGAAGGAACTAAGAAATACCTTGCCCTTCTCGGGGCTTGTAGCGGCACACTTGACCCCTGTACAATACTTATATAATACCTTACCCTTCTCGGGGTTTGTGGCCGTACACTTAGCCCCTGCATGGCGCTGAACTGATTATGGGGCACAACTGAACTGATTTTTATATTTGTATTTATATATATATTTGTGTAACTTCTCATGGCATAATGTGCTTAATAGGCTAGCTGCATTTTGGGTGTCTTGTGTGTGTGATAGCAGCACCTCTGGACCAGTCGCACCGCATGCGTGCACAACATACAAGCGGCACCGGCAGCAAGAAGCAACAGGCCCCGGAGGTCAGGCTGGCTAAGCTCACCCTCTTCCCCAGTAAGGCAGTGGAGGCAGTCAGTCTCTCTGTGGCTGCCTGACTGCCTGCCCAGTTACCCCTGCAGTGGAACCACGAGTCCTGTGGAGTGGGGGTAGATGCTCGGCTGGGGAGGTGGCCCCTTGGGAAGCATTGGGAGGCCATGCTTGTCTATGGCTGCTTGGAGGGGTGGAGAATGGGAATCCTTCCTGTGCAGAGGGAGTAAATGTTATGTAAATGTACACATTTGCATAATTAGGTGGGGCCTAATTATGCAAATTGGGCCCAACACCGAGACTTCGCACATGGCCTCACAAACCCTGGGGCTGGCCCTGCTCTTAGGAACCCCTCTCCTCCTACCCTCTAATAAAGCTGACGGCATATGCTCCAACCTTAGCCTACATACGGCTTTAACAAATGCCAACCCATGTCCATATTGAGATAACTCTCCATACCCTGCTCTACCTTCCAAAGGGTAGTGGGGCCACTCGTAAAAAACGAATGGCAGCAGAATCCTCTTGCCATGAAATATCCATTACCCGCTGCATAGCTCAAGATCTTTCCATGGTAGAGAATACCCTATTATTGCTACCCATATAATATCCTAACCCAATATTATGGAAGGTGCTAGTAACAAACCTCATCCAGGATGACTGCCGGGACGGACTATTATTACTATCCAGTATCCTCTAAAACACACAGTTTTATATCGTGCATAGCAGGAGCTGCCATTACTTTAAACCAGTACCCGAACACTTTAGTTGTTATTAAAGTTGTCAGATAAATAAGGCCCGACTCCATTCTTAATAAAACAGCTGGTTTTGAAGGCGGAAGCCCAAGTAAGCTCCCAAGAAACTTATTTTGGAGTATATTAATGTTATCATCATCAGCCCATCCCCAGGTCTCTGACCCATCAAGAGCCTGAGCCAGGACTTTTATTCTGAAGACATAAATAGTGTCCCTCATTGATCTTGCTGCAAATAAATTGTGACATTTTATACCACCTACTGAAGACTGTATGGCCCTAGATTTAATAACTTGCATTTGTTTTTCCACCCAAAAGAGTGGCAGAGTGTAAGGCCTAGATATGTATATTCCCCCACTACCTGTAACCTAACATTATCTGAAATCCAGGGGAATTGTTTAGCCTTCCCCCACAACATAATTTTGGTCCTACTATGATTTATAATTAATTTGTTCTTATTACAAAGCTCCAAGAGCCTGCCCAGGGCTCTCTGCAACCCAACTGGGGATCTAATAATAATCATAGCATCATCCGCAAACATCAAAACTCCTACTGGAGTACTCAATAAATGGGGACGATGATAGTCGGCACTATACATATCATCTACGATGTCATTTACATAAAGGTTAAATAAGGCTGGATTCAAGACGCAACCCTACCGGACTCCTTTCTGGATCGGAAACATCTCTATTAATTCCCCCTTAATGCCATAGCGAACCTGGGCCCAAGTATTCTGGTAGAAAGCCATAAATAGTTTTCAAAGTGGAGGATATATCCCCAGTCTGAAAAGCTTAGCCCAAAGAAGACTCCTATTAATCGTATCAAACGCAGCCTTAAAACCTATGAGAGCTACGAAAAGGTCACCCCTAGATGCTATAGTATATTTATATCTTCCTGACTGTGTTAGGGTTTTAGGCAAGGCCAAACCAGTGCCATGACGCACTCCATTCCCCTTTTGGTGAGTAAGCGAATTTTGTCCCCATGACTAGATAGGACAGGAAAACCATGACCTGGGGGTCATGGCCCAGAACTCACTTCGGATGTCAAGACAGAAAATCTTCCTGGTAATGATAAGGTATTGGGCAAGGTCAAACAAGTGACATGGCACACTTCATTCCCCTCCTGGAGAGCAATCAAATGTTGTCCCCTTCTCAAGGGGGGGGCAGGACAACCATGACTTCGGGGTCATGGCCCGGAACCCCATTCGGATATTGAGACAGAAAATCTTCACGGCGGTGTTAGGCAAGGCAAAACCAGTGCCACAGCGCATTCCATTACCCTCTTGGAGAGCCACCAAATTTTGGTACATTGGCAAAGGGGTGGGGGCAGGAAAACCAGGACTCCGGGGTTATGGCCCGGAACTCCCTTGGGATGTCAAGACAGAAAATCTTCCTGGTAGTGGCAGCAGTGGCAGCTGGTGTGTTCTAAGGCTGGTGGTTTGGAGGGTGGGTCTAACACAATGGTTAGATCAGTGGCGTGGCTTAACCCAGGAGCAAGGACTTCACAGGGTTAACGGTGGAGGGAGATTACATTAGTAAACCATAGGAACTCCTTGTTACTGCATGAAGCCCTGCCACTGGGGGATAGAGAGTCCCATCCATTCTCTCTTCCCCACTGGGTCCCTTTGCTCCCTAGAAGTGTAAAAAAAATAGATCACGTTGCCATCACCTACCTTTATCCTGAACCCTCGAATCCTCGATTTTTGTGCCCTCCCTGGCCGCCTGTAGTCTTCTGAAGGTGTAGGCTTTGGGACAAGCCTTCCTTCTGGCTTGGAGAACTGGGAGGACTGAGTTAGTTCCCTTTCCTGCGACAAGCCGAATCAGAAGAGATGAAAGGGAAGAGATGGACAGGACAGCATTGCTAGAGCATTCAGACCGTGCTCTGTCATGGTACTTCTCAGAAAGGGTTTAATTCTTTTCAGAGGTGAGAAGCTTCACTCCGCTTCAACAGTTGCAAGAGGCATTGTCATCACAATCTTCAGAAGTTTAACCACCTCAGTAAAAGTTTTGTCCAAACTGTCCTCTGTCAACACAGCAAGTAGCGCAGAGGCATCGTTGGTGGTACGGAATTCTTCCCTGTCATAAAAGGTCCCAAGCTCACTCCTCAGTCTGTCTCTCTCCAGCTTTGGGTAGACTTCCGTTGTCGCATTAAATGCTTGGAGGGGAAAGCATTCACGGTGTCTTTGAAACAAAGTCCCCTGCACCAAAGTTACACACTCAAATGTTTCGTGAATTGAAATCTGTCACGTGCATGAAACATAATATCACACACTTCCACAGCTATCTGGTCCAGTGTGTCTATGGAAGGTGCACTTCTGCCCATCTGACTCTTCTCAGGCAACTCTGAGCGCATGGTTCGGATGAAGTCCCTCTCTTTATTAATGCTTCTTTATGAAGTCTGTCCTATATTTTTGAATTCTTACAGAGCCGATGCTTATTTTTTTTGAGCTCTTTGTAAAGCATGCCAACATGGGGCATTATTCTATGGAACAAGGACAAGAAGGAGAACAACTCCCCATCTGATTCCAGCATGGTCATGAATGACCTGGCCTCGATGCCTGTCTTGGTATCATCAGAGCTGTCTACTCGGATTTGGTTCAAGCACTCAATGAGATCTTCTCTGTATTCATAGATGATGTTGACTGTCCGGACGTTGAAGTTTCAGCGTGTTCTAGGTGCTTTGGGAAGCCTTCTCTTCACCACCGCATTGAGAACTTCTGTCCTTTTTGGAGATGAACTGAAGAAAGCAGGAATGCCAGACAGATCTTGAAAGAAAATCCTTGCTTGCTTAATTTGAGATACAGCTTGCTGCATAACAAGGTTCAGCTGATGGGCAAAACAGTGAACAGAGTGTGCGTTCAGGTATACATCCTTTATCTTCCTCTGGACTCCACCATGCTCTCCACGCATCACGCTTGCTCCATCATAGCTCTGAGCAATGAGTTTCTGTTTGTCACTTTCACCTGGTAGAGCAGCACTGAGCTTTTCAAGCAAGGCTGCAGTAATTGTTTCTGCATGAGAGTCTGTCAAATGCGTGAAGCTGAAAAAACGTTCCATGGTTGAACCCTTGCCATCAACGTATCAGAAAATCAGTACTGACTGGCGGTGGGTTGAGACATCTGTGGTGTCATCAACTTCGATAGCCAGAAAATATGCATTTTTTATTTCACGAATTATGAAGTCACGAGCAATTTCCAGCATGCAGTCCAGGAGTTTGTTCTGTACCATTTTCAAAGTCCCCTTGAAGACAGTTGCACTCTTCAAATGTTGCTCTAGGGTACTGTCAGCAGAGGCTAGCAAAGCCAAAGCACCTCAAAAAGACCCCTGGCTTTACAGATCTCTTGCTTTCATCATGTCCTCGTAGCGCCAACTCAAAGGCACCACAGACCTTTATACAGTCAATTACTCTGTATAAGAGATAGCGGTTATTTTGAACTTCTTCATTATGTTTCCTTACAGTCACACGGTAGCCTTCATTCAGTCTTTCTTGAATGTTTGCTTTGTCAAGCATTGACAGGCTTAGGCAGTTGTCAAGGTGGCTTTTACAAGTATCATGCTTCTTTGCCTTCTCAGACAGGTGCTGTATGTCCTTTTACTCCTGTCTTGGTCCATGCAGCTTCTCCACCAAACAGCAGGCAAGGAAAGCACAACAGTGACTTCTTGGAAACACTGCCACACAGCCACCACAACTTGTCGTACCAGGAAGTGTTGAACCTGTGTGTATAGCCTTTCCCTCTGTCTTGTGAGGCTTGTTCTATCTGCAGTTCTGGACGATCCAGTCCTAGTTTCTTCACCTGCAGTTTCTTCTCAAGACAGCGTAGAGAATGGCTTTTCCTGAAGGGATTTCACTATATTCATTGTGACTCACAAGTAGCTGCGTCTACTGCTTCTGTCCTGTTGAATTTTGGAGGAAAAGGATATATTGGGGTTTTGACAGTGTGGCATGCATCACAATTCACTAAGAGACTAGTGTTAACCCTTTGATTTTCATCACCCTGTTCCCTTGAGCCTGGAACTGAAAACCAAATTTAAACCATGCATTTCTTATTATTCCCCGGGAAAAAAATCTGGGGCAAGGCGGCAGCACACAGTCAAAACCACAAGGTAGAGATGTTGAAAAGACTCCTCAAGTCCCACCCAAAAAAATCAAGTCCTGAAGCCCCCAATGTACTTAGTTTAGGCGGCAGGCTGAGAAATTAAGGACTCCCCCAAGTTCCCCGGTTATAAGGGTTGATGCTGGATTACAATATATTTATTTATTAAATTCCAATTCCTCCTGCCCTCACTGCTACAGCTGGTCTAGGCTGGCAGGGCAGTCTTTATATATGCACCTTGCTTTGCTCAGTCTGCAGTTCTGATGCCTGACCCTGTGAAGTCCAAAAGCTTGCGAGCCTCCACCAACTTGAGTTGGTTGAATAAAAGATATCACTACACGCACCGTGACCATGTTATTTTGTCACGCCTACCTGTAAAATATGGGAGGAGAAGGATATATTGGGGATTTTGCTGTGTGGCATGCATCATAAATCACTAAGTGATTGGTGTTTCCCCCCCCCCCCCCCCATCAGCTTGTAATATCAAAGCTTGATTCCAGCAAGATATATTTGAAGGTCTACGGGCGTACTAGGGGTGGTGCTAGAAACAGGAGATGTATGCATTGCATTTAGTAAGTACCAAAAAGAAAGATCCCAGGGAGAAGAAATGGACTTGGGCCTCCCTACCCCAAATATTCTCCTCTGCCCTCCTCCTTCCTCTCCCCAGCATCCTTATTGCAGGAAACCATCCCCAATTATATTGACAGGGATGCAGTTTTCAGAAAATAGGACCGACCCATAACACAGACAATCCATAGCACCCCCTAGCTCCAGACTAGAACCCCATGACACAAACACCTCCTAGCTCTGTAGAGCCCATGGAACAGCCCCCCACAACTCCACTGGATGCCCCACATCACAGACACCCTCAATAGCACCATGAAAAACAGCAGAACATTTGTAGCTAGCTCCATAGAGCCTCATGCAACCGTTGCCCTCCAATTCCAGAGAATGCCTCCATAAACTTCTCCAGAGACACAAAGAAAATTCCAGACACACCTCCTTCCTCCTCTTTAAACATAATTTTGGTACCATCAAATAGCACATACAAAACAGCTTTGCAATAAGACATCTTAATGATTTGATACTGCTATAAAACTAAATAAAAATCTACAAAAACCTGGGCCATACTTGACCTCTTCTTTTAAATTAAAAGCTGCCTTAAAAAACAGTGTTTGTTCCCCCTAAAGTTTTACAACAGTTAACTAACTAAAACAAAAGGAAAATACAGTCAGTTTTTCCAAATAAAACACTTGGAGCATTAAAGACACTGTTTTGAGGTCTTTGGCTAAAATAAATAACATAAGCATGCCCATTTTAAAAACATAATTCAGTTCAAGTAAAAGTAAAAGACATTTCTAAAATACCATATTTTAGACTCAAACAGTGCCTGGACCACACTGATGATTCTCTCTGCACTTAACTCCTGTGTTTTTATCAAAATGTCTCCCATTGATTTCAGTAGAGTTATTCCTGAGTCACAGTAGTGTGTAAGTTATAGAAATCCCATATCAACTCTGCCTTTTTTGCAGCTGAATTTATGCCACTTCATTCAACCCTGATGTAACTTCACTCATCAGCAATCAGTGGCAAATTATTAAACATTTTCTTAAACTACCAAACTTGTCAAAAACGTTGACTAAAAGCCCTTGCTCATGCCTCACGCCAGGGATGGGAAACTCTTGGGCAGTGACTGGTTTTTATTTGGCCCTTTGCAGTTCCTGGATCTGGCCCATCATGGTTTCAGCCCCATTCCTTCAAGCACTGAAGGAGTGCACTCAGGAAGAAAAGAATAGAGCTGAGGTTAGGGGCTGGATCTGTGGGTCAGAGCCATGATCCAGATCCCACAGGTTCCCGTCCCTCAACACTTATCTGGACCATGGTGCTTGTCCTAATTTTCAAATGGTCCTAGGATCCAAGGGGGAAGGTTCCCCACCCTTAGCTCTACAGGCTTACCAACTTTCCCCATTGACACTGCCCCTTGCTGACAGGGTCAATATGGGAGTTTTGCCTTGTGGGGGAGAGGCTGGAGCAGAGCCCTGCATCCACAGCATTGGGGAGAGCAGTGCACCCAGGCACTGAGGCACCACCTGCCCAGCACAGGGTAGATCCTCCCCAAGAACCCCAAACCTCTGGATCCACTATGGCAGCTGCCTGTCCCGTGGGAGATCTCTCTGCTGCTGGGTGAGCAGCAGCCTCTGCCCAGCTTCCTACTTTGCACAGGAGGGGGGACTGGAAGTCCCAAGCACAGAGACTGCAATTTGTAGTCTCTGTGCTTGGGACCTAGGACCCCCCTCCCCCCCATGATTTAAGTGGATTGGATAGAGGAAGGATCACCTCATCCCTCAAGGCTCCTCTTTGCCACTAGTTCTTATAACTAGTTCCATAACTCAAGGAATAGCAAGTGTTTGCTAGCTTCACTCATCTGATTTGCACAAAGGGTGAAAACAGACATGCACTTTAACTTTGCTTTAATATTTCTTAGGCATGTTGCAGTGCTACATAGGGTGCCAATACAGCCCTGCAACATGCCTAAGAAATGAGATATATGCACGTCTGGTTTCACTCAAAGTGGCGAGCTCTACACCTACTGGGAGCGTTGCTACTTAATTCCATTGTGGACCCAATCCTGTTCCCAGAAATAACCTCTACAGTATATGCCTTTCATTCAAGGAGCGGCTAATGCTCTGTAAGCTTCTGCAGTGCACAGCCTGTCAGTGAGGGGCTGTCCCCATTTCAGAGAGAGAGAGAAAAGAAAGGCACCAATTGCCAGATCCTAATTTTCAGTATCAACCACCAACACTGAGTGCTTAACTTCAGACACATCAGGCCTGACTGATTGGTGGTGCTAAGCTTTTCACAGCTCCCATTGACTTCAGCTGGAGGTAAAAGCACGTCACAAAGTTTGGCTCAAACTGGGGACCTAGAAGCAGTGGAGAGGACTGCTAACTTTTTTAAAGTTACCAGAACACAGTTCTCTGCCCCTAAAATTCTTGTAACTAAGGATACGCTGTATTGCCACCTCCAAGCATTCAGAATCTTAAGTCTAAAATCACAAGTTCAAAAAAAAAGTAAGGGTTCATTCTTTGTAGTTGCCATCTTTTTTTGCACACTTAAATGGAATGATGTTTCTAAAACCACAGGGGATAAAGTCTTATATTTTGTTAAGACTAATGCAGAGATTCTCATATAATGACCAGAATCTGGAGTTTTTAGAAAAACTAAATAGCTAGAGACTTGTGATTTAAAATAATAATTTATTTTTTGTAA
The DNA here is from genome assembly GCA_003113815.1 of Sphenodon punctatus. NCBI lineage: Eukaryota > Metazoa > Chordata > Lepidosauria > Sphenodontia > Sphenodontidae > Sphenodon > Sphenodon punctatus. Next base: position 14,239,936 of record QEPC01007512.1, read on the forward strand.
TTGCTAGAGGCAGCAACATTGGATTAAGAGATGCATCTCTTTCAGTTGATTTGTTTCCCCCTGTGCATTGATAATACTTGCACTATTCCACCCCCTCCCTTCAATGTCTCTGATCCTGCAAGACACCCCCATCAAGCATTGAATTAAGGGGCTCTCTCTTGCACACTGCAGCTTGCAGGATCAGAATCAACCTGTACCATCACGGGGAACAAACTATCACACCAGTACAAGGGAAGCAAACATTTTAAAGCTTGGCAAACTTATTTTAAACCTACAAGAACTTGCAACCTGCCAACATAGGAACAGTAGTTGCTTTAATTCACTTTCCCTCCTCCAGGTCCCTAACCCCCCATCCCCCAGGGGGGGAACCTGGAACACTGAAATCAACAAAAACAACAGTCACTTTGCTTACTTGAGTTGTTTTCAGCACATCACCCGCTCTGACAGCAGCAACTGCCTTTCTCCTCCTGACTTCAGTCTAGCTCATGCAGCTCCCGTGCTGTGCAGGGTGGGCGGGGCAGCACTCAGTTCAACTTCAGAAGGTTGTTACCTTGTAAACAAGGTTCTTCGAGATGGCTCCAAACATTCTCACAACTGGGAGAATGTTTGGAGCCATCTCGAAGATCCTTTTTTACTGCTACAGACTGAGCTTTTCCCATGCGCTAGGGCAGGGGGCGGGTCATCAGACCACATGTCCGCTTCCGGTGAGAGGTTGGGGGGGGCCATACGGCAGCCGGCGGGGGACCGGGCTCGGGCCGATTAAAACAAAAAACTAGAAGGGCTTAGCTACCATAGGGACGGGGCCCCCGAACAATGTAGGCCCCAGAATAAATGTCCCACCTGTCCCGATGGTAGCTATATCCCTGGAAGTCATGCGTTTCTTTGTCCTAGAAACCATGACCACAGAGGCAAACAAAAAGAGCAGAAAGAAATGCAAAATTCATTTCCAGCAAGGAGCAGCAGCATCCCAATAAATTGTCAGCAAGCCCCATCAAAACACTATACCCCCAGCAGCCTGTCCAGACAAATAGGCCTTTTTAAAAAAAAATAAAAAAATTTGGGGCCTGGAAGGAATGCAGCCAAACAAGCCCCATCAAAACCAGCTTCCCTAGTACCTACACACTGTATCCTCAGCAGCCAAATGCCTGTACAAACAAATAGGGCTTTAAAAAAAAATGTTTAGGGAGTTCCAGGCCTGGAATGAAACCAAACAAGCCCCATCAAAACCAGCATCCCCGGTACCTACACTGTATCCCCGGCAGCCAAATGCTTGTCCAAAAAACAGGTCTTTTAAAAGAAGTTTGAACTCTCCATTCCCCTCTTAGAGGGCAACAGATTTTTGTCCCCTTGGCAAGGGTGGCCAGGAAAACCGTGATCAAGGGGTCATGGCACAGAACCCCCTTTGGACGTTGAGACAGAAATTTTTTGGGGGAATATCACTGTAGGTAAGGCCAAACAAGTGTCATGCCACACTCCTTTCCCCTCTTGGAGAGAAACCATTTTTTTTCGGCTGGACAAGAGGGGGCAGGAAAACTGTGACCTGTGTATTAGGAAAGGCCAAAGAAGCGACACGGCAAACTTTGTTTCCCTATTGGAGAGCAACAAAATTTTGTCAAGTTAGGAAGGGAGGGGTGGGAAAACTGTGATCCGTGGGTCATGCTATGGAACCCCCTTCTGATGTCGAGACAGAATATCTTCCCGGTAATGTGACAGCCCGGAGTCACAGTTTTCCTGCCCCTCTTGCCATGGGGCCAAAATTTGGTTGCTCTCCAAATGGGGAACATAATGTGTCATGGCACTTTTGTCCTTCCTTAACACACTGAGACTACTGGAAAGATTTTCTATCTCGACATCCGAAGGGGGTTCCAAGGCATGACCCCAGGGTCATGGTTTTTTTGCCCCCCTTGCCATGGGGCAAAAATTTGGTCGCTCTCCAAATGGGGAACGGAATACACAGTGGCAGTTTTTTGTCCTTCCTTAATACACTGACACTATCAGGAAGAATTTCTATCTCAACATCCGAAGGGCGTTCACGGCCATGGCCCTGGGGTCACGGTTTTCCTACCCCCACCCCCACCCCGGTTGCCAAGATGGCAAATTTTGTTCACTCTCCAAGAGAGGAATGAAATGCGCCTTGGCAATTTTTTGGACCTTTCCTAACACCATGACACTACTGGGAAGATTTTCTCTCTCAACATCCAAAGGGGGTTCCGGGTAAAGACCCAGTGTTCACAGTTTTCCTTCCCCAGATGGCAAATTCGGTCACTGTACAAAGAGAGGAATGATATGCACCATGGCATTTATTGGACCTTGCCTAACACCATGACACTATTGGGAAGATTTTCTGTCTCAACATCTGAACGGGGTTCCGCACCATGACCTGGGTTTCACAGTTTTCAACCCGCCCAGTTGCCAAGGCGGTAAAATTCAGTCACTCCCCAAGAGTTCAACAAAATCCACCATGGAACTTGTTGGACATTGCCTAACACCATCCATGATACTACTGGGAAGATTTTCCATCTCAACATCCAAAGGGGGTTCCAGGCCACGACCCGGGGTCACAGTTTTCCTGCCAAGATGGCAAAATTTGGTCCCTCTCCAAGAGAGGAATGAAAATCACCGGGGCACTTGTTGAATCTTGCCTAACACCATGACACTACCTGGAAGGTTTTCTGTCTCAACATCCGAAGGAGATTCTGGGCCATGACCCCGGGGTCACAGTTTTCCTGTCAAGTGTCAGGTGCCGATGGCATCTGTGTCGAGGGTGGAGGGATTCGTATTGGGGGTCCCGAGTCCATGGGAGGTGGCAGAATGGCTGCCCCGCTCAACAGGAGGTCAGAAAGACCAGGAAGCGGGCGGAGTTAAATCCCCCCGGTATCGAACTACTGCCACGGCGCAACTCTGATGTAGGGGAAGAGGGAACAGCTGAGGGAAGGGAGGAACAGAGCGGGTACATGCGCAGTAGCGCCGCAACGCTCAGAACACTTGTGGCAGCAAGCGCTGTGGCAGGGGGAGGGGTTTGCTGCATAAAGTCAGTGGACCTGCTCCTCTTGGCGCCAGTAATCAGTGCTATAGCTGAGACACTGGCCCCCACCATCCCTGAGGAATGAGTAAGCCGTTGTGGAAAGCGTGGTGAACGCGAGTGGGAGGTGAGTAAGAAGAGTGCGAGGAGAGAAGGTAAGAGTGTGTGGGCAGGTGTGGGAGTATTATACCTGTTCCTTCCCTTCCTTGTTCCTGTCTGTGTGTTTTCCCTGCCCTAGGGGTCCTTGTCCTGGATGTCCTCTCTGTAGTCTCCCCACACCTGTGTGAGACGTGTGAAAGCATTCACCCGCTGCAGCACTGAAGGTTATTGGACCCGGTGATGATCTGGGCTTGACCTTGGCTAGGGTCAAGGCCAACTACGATCTTGAGGGCTTTCTTTACTAAACGTGAATGTCAGTGTGTTCCATTCCGTTTCCTAGTTTACCCTATACCTCACACCAAGATGGCAAAATTCGGTCACTCTCCAAGAGAGGAATGAAATGCGCCATGGTACTTGTTGGACCTTGCCTAACACCATGACACTACAGGAAATTTTTCTGGCTTGTCATCCGAAGGGGGTTCTGGGCCATGACCCCGGGGCACAATTCCCACTCCCCCTCCCAAAAGCCCAGATGGCAAAATTCGGTCACTCTCCAAGAGAGGAACAAAAAGCAGTGTGGCACTTGTTGGAACTTGCCTAACACCATGACACTACCGGGAAGATTTTCTGTCTTGACATCCGATGGAGGTTTCGGGCCATGACCCTAGGTTCAGTTTCCCTGCCACACCCTGCGCCGTGGCACTTGTTGGAACTTGCCTAACACCATGACACTACTGGGAAGATTTTCTGTCTCGACAGCCAAAGGGGGTTCCAGACCATGACCTCAGGGTCAGTTTTCCTGCCAACATGGCAAAATTTGGTCACTCTCCAAGAGAGGAACGAAACGTGCCATGGCACTTGTTGGATCTTGCCTAACACCATGACACTACCGGGAAGATTTTCTGTCTTGACATCCGAAGGGGGTTCCAGGCCATGACCCTAGGTTCACAGTTTTCCTGCCCCACCCTTGCCCAGATTGCAAAAATCAGTACACTCTCCAAGAGAGGAACGAAATGCGCTGTGGCACTTGTTGGACCTTGCAGGCACCAGCACACCTCCCAACAGTCCTGCCTTGGGTAAGGCTGTCCCACTTTTGTGGGGAAAACCCCATGGTTCTGTCTTGGGATGTCCTCCTCTCCCACCAGAGCCAGGCTGCCACCCACTGCTACCCATAAGTGGTAGAGGAACTGCTGGATGGAATGCAAGTGTGTGGGTGGCATGCGCCCAGGGGAGACGGGTCAGGGCTTATGTCCCTATTTGGCTACTTGAAATGTTGGCAGGAATAGAACAGAGAGAGCTGGAAGACTGAATTGATGGACACACACAGAGTGCGATGCAAGCTGCAAAGAAGAATTGAGTCAAGAATTAGCGGCTAGGAGTGGTAAGCAAGACAAGCCTGTAAGCAGACATGTGAGACTGGAAATATTCTTATCAGTTTAGAAAGAAAAGAAAAGTAAAGCAAAAGCAAGAAGAAGAACAGCAAATCAAGAAAGCCATTATTTTGTGCAGAGATGGGGCTCTCCAGATTTGACAATGCGAATAGCCCTCTAGTGGAGAGTTGTGTTGGTGACTTGACTTGAACTTATGAAAAACTCTATGCATCTCTGCATGAACTCACATTCTGGCCACGGGCATTAACATTCAAAGCTCTTAGGAGGTTTTAAAAATGTGAATGCTTGCCTGATGCTGCCATACAACATGAAAGGCCCCTCTGGGCCAATAGGAGAGAATTCCGCTTGTGGTTGTGGAGCCGTCCTGTGTACTGTGTTGAGTTTTCCCACAAGACGTGCTCCTAAACTAGAAAATGTCAACAGCAACAGCCAGCAAAAATCAAAGCTTTAGATAGGAAAAATGGAGCAGCAGCTTCGCTTTTTACAGAATCCTTACACTAAGTCCTGGAGCAAAGCTAGGTATATTGTACACATTTAGAAACAGAGGCCCAGGGCGGTTAAAGTTTGTTATCTTCTAGCAGAAGAGCTTGATATTTCTGTTTAATTCAGCCTGGGGTAGAAATAATCCTCAAAAGAGAGAGTAGGGGCCAGAGAACAGGTGAGGTCAGATATCTAGATAAATTCTCTCTTGCTCTACCATCCCTTTTCCATAATGGCTCAATCCAGCATCCACTGAAATCAATGGGAGTGTTAAATGAAAAAGCTCAGACTGGTCCCTAGTAGGGAGAGCAAACTGCAAATACACAGAGGAATCTCGCAACCATTTATTTTCTTGGGGAAGTTTCCACGATATCCCCCATTCCCCACATGAAAGGAACAACTGGGTTACTCACCAGGGAATTGTTCTTCTTTGGTTTATATGGGAGGATGGTCGGAACAATGTGTGCAATTCCGCCACACCACCACCAGGAGGTGTTAACAAGCTTCCAAAACACCTGTGCAGGGAATTCCTGCCAAAACTCCTCAGTTGTAAGAAGCCGAAACTCCGGGAACCTAAACAAACACATACTAACAGAACCAGGGGCGGCTGGTGGCTTTTTAGTTTGGAGGCGCAGTAAGGCTGGCAAGCCGGTGGGCGGAGCCAGGGCAACGGTAGGTGGAGCCAGGGCATAACCCAGCAGCCAGAAGTTCCCAGGGTTAACATCAGATGGAAGAAAACCCAGTCTAAAATGCACTTCAAGCTTAAAATGAATAACGTATAAACCCCAAGCACAGGGAAACACTGGCACAACCCAGCAGCAAGGAGTTCCCACAGATGGAAGAAAACACAGTCTGTTGCAGGGTGGGGGTGGGTGTGAGGAACAGGGAATGGATCGCCCCATTATGACCTGTTGGATACTTCTCCCAAGTGACCGAGATTGGCTGCTGTCAGAGACAGGATGCTGGGCTGGATGGACCATTGATCTGACCCAGTCTGGCATTGACTGTGACACTGTCGGAGACAGGATGCTGGGCTGGATGGAGCATTGCTCTGACCCCGTCTGGCACTGACTGTGACACTGTCAGAGACAGGATGCTGGGCTGGATGGACCCCCCCCCCTCCACACCCATCCCCCCCTGGGGGTGGGGAGGTCGGGTACAGGGTGGGGGAGGGAAGGGTCAGGTAACTTAAGCTTACCTGCTCATGGCACTATGGCAGGCAGCGGGAGAAGCAGCGCGCGGGAGTCTCTCTCTCAGGGGACTGAGGCGAGGAAGCACGCATGCGCGCTGCTCCCCCTTCCTCTGTCCCCCAAACCAAGCTATCTCGCCAGGGCTGTCAGCGTGACCGCCCTGGCGAGATCTTCCATTGCGCCCATTGAGCGCAATGGAAGGCTGTAGCCCTTCCCTCCACAGCACGTCCCATACGTGCTGTGGACGGAGGAGCTCAGCCACCCAAATCGCGTTTTCCATAGGAAACCCGGAAGTAGAGAATGGGGCCAGGAGAGAGGCACGCACAGCATGCCGGTCACACCCCCGGACGTCCCTAGCGCCCCGGGCAGCGGGTGCTCTGAGGCACCGATAGGAGCAGCGCCCGACACGCCCCCGGGGACGGGGCCTCGTCACTCTGCACGTCTTCGGCTCCGCCCCGTGCCCCCCAAGCTACTTAAACGGAACACAACAGAGCTTCCTTGCTGGTGAACGGTGCTCTGCCTGTGAGACTGGCCCCCTTCGTCCTTATTGATTCCGTGCCTCAAGTGACCTTGTTACTGTGGAAGTGTGAGAGTGTGTGAGTGACTGCTTGGTTACTGACATGTGAGTGTGAGAGTGACTGGATTGGAACTGGTGAGTAAGACTCCTTATTGTCCCACGTTTGGTGTTCCTAGGCCCTGAGAGTGTAAGTCCTGTCCCCTCCGCTTACCCCTTCCCCGGGATTCGCATTACGCCTGCCTCACTGTTTTCCTCCCCTCTCCCTTCCCCCCTGGGACCTTGGGTGACTGTGGTCCAGGGAGCGGACCAAGGCTTGCGCTATCCCAGATACCCAATGATGAATGGGCTGGGTATCTTTTCGATCCTAACGCCCTATAAGAGCCTGAGGGTTGTTTTCCAGGCACTGCCTTGTGATCTGGATCCCCCGAGTGATTGGTCCCTTGTGTGCCTTATCTCTTCTTTCCCCCATCTCCCTTGTGAGGTACCCCCAAACCTCACAGGTACCAGGGAGGACCCCCTGAAGGATCCTGCGGCCAAAGGTTGCCTCTGCCGAATCAAAAAGATCAATTTTATAGTGCCATGTGAAGGTGTGCACGGACCTCCCTGTAGCTGCCCTGCATATCTCAAAGTAGGGAGCCCTAGCCTTAAATGCCCAGGTAGAGGCCAACCCCCTGGTAGAATGAGCTACCACCCCAGGCGGGGTGGGGGCAGATTGGATGCCTTGTAGGCTTCCTTCACACACCCTGAAATCCAGCTGGAAACGATGGTCTTAGAGGTCTTCTTTCCCTTATATCTGGGGTGATAATAAACCAGAATTGTACAACAGGGGAGCCAGCACACAACCCTGGCGTACACCTCTCCTAATGGGAATGGACTCGCTCAATTTCTGATCCACCCTAACACGTGCCTCATTATTAGTATATAGCAACTGAATTGCACTTAGCAAATTCTCATTTATCCCGTGCGACAGAAGCTTTGCCCATAATCTCTTCCTAGGTACCATATCAAAAGCCTTGGTATAGTCAATAAAGGCCAAATAGAGTTTGGTCTTTTTGATCTTTACATACTTAAAGATTACATGCTGGAGAACGAAACAACAATCCAATGTAGATCTTTTTTCCTGAAAACCAAACTGATCCGCAGCAATAATATTGATGGCTTCAGCCCACTTCTCGAGATGGATCAAAAGGGATCTGGCGTAAACCTTCTCTATGACTGGTAAAAGGCTTATCGGCCTATAACACGCTGGGTCTTGTGGGTTCCCTTTTTTGAAAATAGAGATTATAATACTCTGTGTCCATACCTCTGGAAACTGCTGTTCCTTACTAACACTATAGAAGAGGTTTGAAAGAATATGCACCCACCACTCCGGGGCCACCTGAAGCATTTCAGCATAAATGAAATCTGGGCCAACAGCCTTATTACGCTTCAGGACAAGAATAATCTCAACTATTGACTTGCGGGAGAAATCTTCTTCCCGCCATGGGGTGGAGATTGGTTGATTCCCTGCCCCCCCCCCCCGTCCAAGTCCTCGGTTGACGCCTGGGTGTCAGCGTATAGACTAGAAAAAACTTCTGCCAAGCACTGTTCGAAACTAAATGTGCATAGCAAATACTCCGTGGCTTAACCAACCTGATAAGTGCTACCCAAAAGCCCTTCCCATTCCCCGTGGAGACATCGACTTTCATCCTAAGCCAACTTTTATTATAGAACTCCCTATTTTTAGCTCTCAATAGGCCCAGATAGATTGATCTTTGCTTACTAAATCTGGCCCTGGATGCATCATCACCAGATAACACCCAGGCCCGCTTTAGATACTTGAAATGTGCCTTAACCCGCCTACACTCAGCATCGTACCACAAATTACCACCCGCCCCCTTATAAGATTTAACCTCAACAACAAAAATCCTCTGAAGGGCTCCCATTAAGGACTCAAAGGCGGCTATCAACGCAGTTACATCCTGGGAGGAGCCAAGGGATGCAGCCAATGCAAGAAACTGACGTGTAGAGCTTGCAGCCCGCATTTCCTTAATCCAGCCCACAAAAAGAGGGTTTCCTCGGTGCAAGCAAGGGTTCATTTGGCTCCATTCCAGATAAAAGTACCACTCCTGGAGGCAAAACCCTGAAAACGCATACTGAGGACCAAATGGTCACTTTCCGGCCAAACAATCAAATTTACTTTTCCAAAATAATCCTTAAACCCTGCCTCTACCAAGACAATATCCACTTTACTACTCCCCTGGGGGCCAACAAATGTGACCCCTTTGGAAGGATCTTGTGAGGGATCCTTGTTTAATACGGTTAACTGAAACTTGAAGATTAGCTGCTGCAAATGTAACTCTGTTTTGTTAGAAATCAAACCCAAATCGTGAGACTTTTCATAAACCTCATCCTTGATTTGGACATTGAAATCACCTACTAGAGCAAGGGCTGCCCGAGGAAAGGAGTCAACCATACAGGAAATCTCCTCCTCCAAAGATGACCAAACGTCATCCTTATAGTAAGGTGATGAGGGAAGCGGGACATAAACACTGAACAGAAGAATCTGTTCATTAGGGCCTTTGCCCAAATTTAGCAACCTAATTTGAAACTCTGGTCTGGATGAAGGAAGATAGGTAAAGTGATTTGTCTATGGTCGCAAAAGACCTATCGCTAGCCCCCCTGAGATACGGCCCTTTATTTTTGCCTTCTGACCCTCGTGTAGGGTAAGTTCAAAAGGTTTATTATATCGCCATCCTTAACCCATGGTCTCTTGCAGGCAAATAAGGTCATATGTTGCCAAAAACTCCCTCCACTCTTTGTCCTTCAACTTGGACTTAAGGCCATTAATATTCCAAGAGGCTATCCGCAGGTAAGATGTGCCTATCAGACTAGAACCTCCCCATCCCAGGGCCTTCCCCATAGGCAGACTCTCTGTCTCAGACTCATCTTTATTTTTGTCCTGGAGAGAGTGTTGAACAATTTATATGTAGCTGACTTGCCCTCCTTTAGTCAAAAGAACGAGATTTGTCTGTCTAAGGTTGGAGATATGCAGGTATGCACTCTCCAGTTTGCTGACGATCTTATTATCCTTTAGCAGACAGAGATTGGCCTGAGTCGGGCCTTAAATAATTGTCATACCTATTGCCAAACGAATGGATTAGAAATAAAACGCCTCCAAGTCAAAGCTTATGATTTTTGGAGGAGGGAGGTGCCCACGCTCTTGGAAGCTAGGTTTAGGCGTCCTTGAGGTGGTGCCCCCATTTCTCATATCTGGGGGTAACCTTCTCAAGAAGGGGTACTTGGAGTGCACATCTTCAAACACAAGCTAATAAGGCTGCTAAGGCTGCACAAACCTTAAGCAGGGCCATTGCTATCTCCCAGGGTGCCTCCCTTTCTACATTCTTGGGTGTTTATAGAGCTAAGATCCCGATGATAGCAAATGTTGGGTTAAAACTAGTACCCTTCCCGAATATGCCTGTCCTGGAGAGGGTAAAAGACAAGTTCCTGCGCCGCCTTCTTAGGGTAGGCCCAAGTATACCAGGCGCGATTTTACGAGCAGAAACGGGAATCACATCACTGAGTTCCTTGGCAAAAATCTCAGTTATTAGATACTGGCTGCGGTTGTTGTCATTAAATGAAGGGGACTTGCCATTGTTATGCCTCAAGGAAGAGGTTGTCTCCACAAGTTCAAGAGTGTATCCTTGGTTGCTTTATTTACACCAACTTTTGGCAAACTGTGGTTTTTCATTCAATTACTTAGTGGGCAAAAACTTGAACGTTATTAAGGTAGAATTGCAGAGAAAGATGCAAGATATAGCTCACCAAGAAGACCTGGCAGTAGTATCTCAATGGAGAGTAGCGCCCTATTTGAGCCAGTTTAAGTTAGAGGTCTATTTCGAAGTATATTTGGATAGCCTGACAAATGCATGTCTGCGTAGGTTGTTTACTCAACTGCGCTTCCAGACTTTCCGCACTGCGGTTACGGAAGGCAGGCATAATAAGGTTCCCTATAATAAGCGTCTCTGTTCATGTTCACTAGAGGAGATCGAATCGACGGATCATGTGCTATTAAGGTGCCCCTATTATACATCGCTACGGACAGTTTGGCTGTTACCAATAGTCAAAAAGGAACCTACTTTTAGTGATATGGGGACTTACTATTTTCTCCTTACAAGAGTGGAGAGAGATGAGCTGGTGGCCATAGCTACCTTTCTGACTTTGGTCGAACGAAAGAGAATTTTAATGAGGCAAAAATTGCAGGAAATACAGTTGGGGCTGAGTCAATGAGAGTGATAGTTCTATGTCCCAGCTCAACTCAATGAGGCTAAACTTGTATAGTTTATTCATCTTGGTAAGTCCTTTACCATGTTAAGTAGAAGGATAATGACTTGTATAAGCAATAATAATTAGAGGTTACTGAACTATATCAATTATATTTATTTTATCAGTCTTTGGGTCAAGTCCCTCTAGTTTTAATTTATTATAAGTCAGTAAGGAATGTAAGGTATTTTATTGTATATGTATATTACGTGTATTAGGTTTTAACTTGGTGTTTTATGTCCTGATTGTTTGCTTTTTGGGCTATAGTGAACGCTCATGCCAATAAACTAAACTAGAAACTAGAATAAACCAGAAGGGCCGAGGGCTGCCTAAAGGTGGCTGTTCTATGAAGGTAAATCTTCAGAGCTCTACGAACGTCCAAGGTATGCCACCTTCTCTCTAAGGGATGGCGAGGATTAGGGCAAAAAAGAGGGGAGAACAACCTCTTGGGACAGATGAAAAAGGAAGCTAACTTTAGGAATGAAGGAAGGGTCGAGCCGTAGGACCACAGTTCCTCAAAATGCACAGAGCGGCATCCATAGAGAGCGCCCCAATCTCTGAAATCCGTCTTGCTGACGTGATTGCTATGAGAAAAGAGACTTTTAAGGACAGGAAAAATAAAGAGACATCGAGCAGGGGCTCTCAGGGATGCTGCGTCAGGGCGTTGAGAACGATATTTAAGCTCCACGCAGGAAACCTATGAATCACTGGGGGGGCCAGCTCAAAAACCTGCAAACATGGGGGTGTGAGGAAAATCTGTTTCTCCCCAGGGAGGAAAGCGTAGAGTCAATGGCAGCAAGCTGATGAGTTAAAGTAGGGGGCTTTAGTCCTTTATCAAGGCCGTCTTGGAGAAACTGCAGAACTTGCAGGAGGCTGGGAGAGTGTGGAGAACAACTTTTCTCCTTACACCACTGGACGAAGGAAATCCAGGAGTATTGATAAATCCGCTTGGTCGAGTCCCTCTTGTCCGCTGTGATAGTTTCCAGGTAACCGAGATCCATTAGGGCCCTAGATTCAAGGGCCAGGCGGTCAGCTTCAGGAAGCCCGGATTGTCATGTAGTAAGGGACCCTGACGCAGAAGGTTTGGAACCTGTGGAAGTCTCCAGAAGTGACCGCTGAATAGCTTTAAGAGATCCAGAAACCAAGGCCTATGAGGCCAGAACTGAGCTATCAGGACCACTCGGTGGTTGCCCTGTCTGCATTTGGCCAGTGTTAGATTCAGGAGGGGAAGCGGAGGAAAGGCATAAAGATAATGCATCTGTCCCCAGCGCTGCCCTGCAGTAGTGTCTGCACAGGAAGCGGGGGAGTTTGGCATTGAGCTGGGACGCAAAGAGATCTAGTTGAGGCTGGCCGAATCGGAGGACAAGCTGATCGAAGATGCTCTGGTCGAGACCCCACTCCCCTGGAGCCGCAGTTTTGCGGCTTAGCCAATCCGCCTCCACGTTGTCCTTTCCTTTGATATGGCGGGCTACTAGAGACACTAGGTTGGCTTCTGCCCATAGGAAGAGACGATTGGCCTCCTCATGGAGGGCTGGGGATCTGAATCCTCCCTGGCTGTTGATGTAAGAGACTGCTGTTGAGTTGTCGGAGAGCACCAGGAGGTGTTGGTTCTTGAACGCTCTGGGAGAGCACTGGAGGGCTAGTTGGGCCGCCCTCAGCTCAAGCCAATTGATTCTGTGATGAAGATCCGACTGTAGCCACCGGCCTTGAGTCACCCAACTGTTCGAGCGGGCTCCCCATCTGTGGTCAGGATCAGTCGGGATGGATCCTGCAGGGGGCTTCCCGCTGAGAAACGGTCCGGAGCTTCCCACCAATGCAGAGAGACTGCCGTGTGACTGTCGAGACGCAGAAACCTTGTCGCTCAGGACATGATGAGGTGTTGCCACGGGCGAAGGAAGTGCTGCAATAGTCTGGTGTGAAATCGTGCCCACTGCAGGTGGGAAAAACAGGAGATCATCAGGCCCAGCAACAAGGCTAGGTGACTCAACTGGATTCTGTTTGACTGCCTGACTGTCTGGCAGTGCCGACGGATCTTGAGTCACCTCTCCTCTGGTATGAAAACACTGTACCTCATCATATCGATAATTATCCCAGGTGATGAAGTCTCTGCGTCGGGATCAGCTAACTTTTCTCCTGACTGATCACGAAGCCGTGATACTGCAAATAGGAGAGAGTGGTCTGAACATGAGCAATAGGATCTTCCTCCGAGTGGGCCCTTACTAGTAGATCGTCTAGATAAGGTAACACTGTGATCCTTCTGTACTCTCAGATTGGCCACTAGGGGGATTAAGAGCTTGATGAAGGTGACAGGAGAGGTGGCGAGACCGAATGGCAGGACTCTGTACTGCCAGTGGCTGTCGTGATAGCAGAAGTGCAGCCACCTCCTGTGGGCTGGGAGGACAGGCACGTGCAGGTAGCGTCCAAGGACGCTAACCGCTGGTTGTGGCCGATGGACAAACAGATGGAAGAAACCATCTCCATCTTGAATCACTGATGCTTTAGGGACCTTTTCAGTTTCTTTAAATCCAGAATCCCTCTCCAACCTCCCGTCTTTTTCTGCACCAAGAAGAAGATTGAATAAAGTTCCGTAAACTCTTCTGATGGAGGGATGGGCTCTATGGCTCGCACGGTCAGAAGCCTCTGAATTTTTGCCAGCATGGATGAATGTTTTGTGGGATTCCTTGACTGGGGAGAAGGGAAAAACGAGTCTTTGGGATAACGAGAGAATTCTAGGGAGTAGCCCTTTGCCACTGTCTCTCTTACCCATCTGTCGGAGGTTGCCTCCCACCATCTGGCAGCAAAGAACTGAAGTCTTCCCCCCAGAGCAGTGGCTTCGTGAACTAGAGGGGTGGGATTGTCAGGAATCGTGCTTTTTGGGTGGGGAGGGGCCCCTTCTGACCCTGGAGGGTTGCTGATATGCTCTTGATCTGAAGCCCCTGCCTCTAGCCCCTCTAGAGCGAGAGGAGAAATTCCAAGACCATAGTCCCTGCGCTGAGCCGCGAAAGATCTGTTGAACGGCTGAAAAAAGAACTTTGCAGATTGGACCTGGCTGAGAGAGGTCTTTTTCTCTTTACTAGAGGCCTCAAGGAGTGCCTTATCTAGCGCAGAACCAAAAAACTTCCCCCCCTTTGAACTGGCTGTTCACTAAAAGATTTCTGGCATGAGTGTCAGCTCTCCAGGAGTGAAGCCAGAGGTGTCTTCTTGCCGCCACACTGACTGCCATGCCCCTGGCAGCCCAGACTACAGAGTCCATAGAGGCATCTACTAGGAAGGATTGGGCCATAGTGATATTCTCAGCCAGCTTATCTGCTTCCTTCTCTGTGATTTCCTTGCCTTTACTGATATGAAACCACTTCAGGATAGCCCTAGAAGCATAGGAGGCTGTAACTGCCATCCTCGAGAGGTTAGAAAGGCACTCAAAGCTTCTCCTCAGGCCGGTTTCAGTACCCTTGTCCGTTGGGTCCTTTGGCAAAACGTCCCCTTCGGAGGGAAAGACAGATTGCATTGCTAGGAATGCAGCCGCTGCATCTACCCTAGGGATGGCAAAAATGGAGGAGCAGGTCTTATGAAAATCATACAGGTCTATTAGGGGCCTGGACAACTTGACTGGCTTTGTGGGATGCCTCCCTAATAAGTTTTTCAAACTTATGATCGAATTTAGACAGCCTAGGCAAATAATCCCTGTCAGACTCAGAAGATTCTGAGGAAGAGTCTGGCTCCCTCTTTCTGTGCTGCTTTTGCTTGATACAGAGCACTCTCTCAGCTCTGCTTAAAACCTTGTGGGCCTGTGGAAAGGGAAGCTCCCTGTCCAGGTCTTTACGCAAATGGGAGAAACCCTCTTCAGCTGTAAGGGGCTCCCTTTCCTCACCCGAGTGCTGTAGCTCCATCTCCATCTCTGAGTCAGAGCCTTTGTCCCGCAACCATGAAAGAAAACATGGACACGGTTGTGGAGTGAATAAAGGCCACACCAAACTTTATTAGCCTTGTCGGGAGGCGGCGGCTGTGCCCCTCCGGGTCCTGTCAACCTAACTATAACTTATAACTTGGGGAGAGTAAACTTAGGGCGGTCTGATGTTCCTCAGTACCGCAACAACGTTAACTATAGCTGCTGCAATGTCACGCCTGCCTGACCGCCCCCGGCCAGATCAGGAGGCATTTCCTACCGTGACCCAAGGAAGGAATTGAGGGCAGCCGGCGAGGACTCTGGACCGCCCCTGTCCTGGGGCCCTTCGACCAGCCTGCCCCCTTTTCTGGGTCCATCGCGATGCTGGCCGGTCAAGCTCTAGCATTCATGTGGACCCCATCTCTTAAGGAGATGACCTGGCAGCAGACTATCCCTATCCCTAACTAACTAACTTGCAGGACCCTTGCGGTGTGACTAGTAATCCCTGCTTCCCTTCTCACCGTTAGTCAATTACAAATCGACACTGTGAGGAAGGCGAAAACCAATCAGGACTTCTGCCAATTATCCTGTTGACAAAATTCCTTCCTGGCTCTGAACTCAAGTTCAGCAACCATTATTACTCACAGTATTCCAGGGTGGGTGGGAGGGTGTCTCCTCATTGGTGCCTGGGCGCGAATGCCGATTTCGCGCCAGGCACAAAATGGCGGCCGCGAGCTCCCGCTCATTGCGAGAGCTCACTTCGCGCCGCTCTGCTCCGCCGTGCACCCTCCCCACGTGCCTTCTCTCAGCTGAGCGGGGAGGGAACAACAAACGCCGCCCCCGAGCTGCTCCCCGCTTCGAGGAGTGCCGGTTAGGCGACGGGCATTAGGGAGCGGTCTGGCAGCTTTTGTGCTCAAATGCTTCCTTCTGCACTTAGCCTGGCGGGGTGGGCTAGAAGTCGAGCTCTGAGATTCCTCACCTGAGGACTGGGCTCTGCGCCAACCCTCCCCCTCCGAAGAGGAGCCCAGTAGGGCGTGGATAGAGGGGTCCTGGAGGCGGACTGAGGGGCCCGATGTTTGCCCTTGCCAGCCCCTTTAGATCTTCCCTTAAACCCCCGCCGGGGAGAACTGCCCTGAAAGGAATGGGGCCTGTTCCTCCTCCTTTTCCCTTTTGAAGAGGCAGACTTGCCCTGTAAATCAGACAGCGCTAGCAGCATTTGCTGCATCATTTCAAGCTGGCGCTGCTGAAAGTCTGCAGCTGAAAGGGGCCCCCCCTTGGCTGTGCCTCCTCCGCGGAGGAAGAAGCAGGAGAAGAGACCTCCTGAGCCGTGGCTGCCTCGGCCTCAGGCTCTCACTGCTGGACAGGCGCTGTCTGGGCGTGGGCGACATTTTGCCTGGTCTTTGCTGTCTCCGCCATGAGCCGGAGGCCCCACCACAAGCTTGCCTGGGTCCGTTCTCAGTCGGCCCGGCAGCAGGGAAAAGGGAAAAACACCGGGCTGCGCCCTGTCAGGTAACGCAAGCCACGGTGAAGGCAGGCGTCGCTGTTGCCTGTGCCTCAGCTCAAGCGACTATTCTTGCTTGAATTGTTCCATTTGTTTTCCTTATCTATTTTTTAAAAACATTTTCTCCCCAGGGGCGGATGGTGGGTTTTGATGTTGGAGGGGCACTGGGGCAGTAAGGCCAGCAGGCCTAGGGGTGGAGCCAGGGGGACGGTAGGCAGAGCCAGGGGGACGGTAAGCCAGTAGCATGGCATAACCCAGCAGCAAGGAGTTCCCAGGTTTAACATCAGGTGGAAGAAAACACAGTCTACATGCACGTCAAAGCTTAAAATAAATAATTTATAAACGCAAAACACAGGGACCCATCCTTGAAGGATGGGTCCTGTGTTTTAGGTTTATAAAGTTCCTTGTAACGCACCCCAGTCACAGCCTGGGTCCAATTTTACCACGCACATCCCATTTCCAGCATTTTGAACACAACTGATATCGCATGACTTGCACTGCAGTGACATCTCTCTCAGGATTTCCAAGCCTCCATTTTACCACACACAGTCCCCACTAGCCCCCACTCCCCTCCCCGAGAACCATGGGGCCCTGGCTCCCAGCACCCCCTGCTCCTCTCCCAGTGAACCCAGGAGTCCTGGCTCCCAGCACCCCCTGTTGTAACCCACTAGCCCCCCACTCCTCTCCCAGAGAACCCAGGAGTCCTGGCTCCCACCCACCCATCCCCCTGCTCTAACCCACTAGCCCCCTACTCCCCTCCCAGGGAACCCAGGCTCCCATCACCCCCCCTGCTCTAACCCACTAACCCCCCACTCCCCTCCAAGTGGGAGGGGGGTGGGGGGCTAGTGGGTTAGAGCAGGGGGGGTCCCAGGGAACCCAGGAGCCCTGGCTCCCATCACATCCCCTGCTC
>QEPC01007512.1:14257571-14277356 GCA_003113815.1 Sphenodon punctatus
TCCCACCATGTGCCCTCCTGCCCCCCCCACCCCTGGCCCCGCAATTTAATTACTCACCATCATCCTGTGGCCGCTGACTCCTCTCCGCCGCTTCTCCAGGGAATGCGCAAGCAGCTCTTCATCTCCGCGAGTCCCTGAGGGAGGTAGGAAGGGACTCGGGGAGGCTAAAGAGCTGCGCGTGTGTTCCCTGTCAGTGCAAGTCAAGCTGGGACCCAGCCTGTGCAGGGAGCTGGGAGCTACTGATGCACGCGCAGCTCTTAGTTCATACCGGGGGCCCCTCGAACTTTCCCTCTGCTGACCCCTGCAATGCAAGAGTGTCCCCTGCGGCACTCTTGCATTGCAGGGTCCCTTTATGCGGAATGGACAGCTCTTCTAGCCGCCCACTCCGCATAAAGGGAGAACGGTTCCCTTTTGACCCCAAAGGCTTCCTTAGGAAACCCTCAGGAGAATGTGCGGAGCCACCTCGAAGAACCTTGGTTAGCAAGGCACAAACAGGTTTCTGCCTTGCTAAACAAGGTTCTTCGAGGTGGCTCCGCACATTCAGCGCGATGCTGACCTCGGCTGGGTTTTTTTAAAAGCTGCTGGGGAGCCTGTTGCCAGCGGGGGAGCCCTGGGGGGCCCGGAGGGGCATTGCCCCTGCCTCCATGGAGGGCCCACTGCCCCTGTTTCTCCCAGAGAAAGAAAAGCGTCCTGCCAAAGGTGAGGCAGAAAGTAAACTGAGGAGTTTTGGTGGGAATTCCCCGCACAGGTGTTTTGGAAGCTTGTTAACGCCTCCTGGTGGTGGTGCGGTGGAATTGCACCCATTGTTCCGACCATCTGAGCTATAAGCCATAGAAGGGTGGTTTTCTGTCCCACATGTTTAAAGTAGATTTGAAATTCACCATTTCTTATTAACTAATGTGAACTCTGTTTTTGTTTTTTTTTTGTCTCTCCTCCTGTTCCACCTCTTGACTACAAGGCATCCTAGTGCAAATAGACCATGGAAATGGTTCCTCCACCCAGCCCTACTGAAGAAAGCCTATTCATCCCCTTTATAGATTTGATACCTGCCTGTGCCTAGAACTCAAATCAAAGCTGCCTAGCCTAAGCAAAGAGCATGCTGGGAAATCAGCTTTTAGCCCAAGTACATGATTATTATAACTGCAGCTTGGGATACCTAAAGAGGCCTCATTAGATAGGTTAATGCCATTGATTGCAAACATGGGCCTGATCAGTGCATATCTGCACTGGGGAGGTTTAGGGGGTTGGTGTGGGGTTTTTAAAGGGAATTTTAATATGTTTTCTAAATGTATTTTTATATATTGTGAGTCTTAGGGGAAAGACAGGATATAAATTCAAATAAATAAAATCTTACAGTTCAACACTTTAATCACCGTGGGCCTTGTCCTGGTGTCTCCTGAAACATCCACTATAGACTTATCCTGAGTTAAGAGACACCAGCTTTCTCCTGAAGCAAGGAACTGGAGTGATTTCCCTTACCTGAAGCCCATCTTTCTATTAGGTTTCTCGGTCTACTCTGGTAAGCTAATGACTAGAAATCTGGTGACCCCAGCTCAACCCAACAATACAGGTTTGTGCAAGGGAGAAAGTGTATGGAGGAGAGGGGGACTGGGATTTACCTATAATACCATAAAAGGTCTCTCTCCTCACACAGAGATGAAGGCACCCTTAAGAAGTCTGTTATTTTAAGCCAGCTGCCATCAAGAGGATATTTAACCAATATTTCATTTCGAAAGAAAATTTAGTGCAAATACAAGGACGGACGCAGCTGGGCTGTGGGTCCCCTGCTACTAGGGCAGTAGACCCCCATTCCATCTTCTGCACCAGGGCCTTTTCTAACCTAGCTACACTCCTGTGTGAAAAAATGTGCTTTTGATCAAAACCAGAGGTTTCTAATTGCAACACAGAGACACTCAATAGGCAGCTCCCATATCTCCAATAAGAGAGCAGCATAAAATTCTAGGTTTGGAAAGGACCATCTAACATTCTAGTCCTATCTCAGTTTCCAAGTCAAGATGCCCGTATAACTACAGGATCGTAAACAGATGCTTGTCCAGCTAGTTCTTGAAAGCATCCAAGAAAGGTGATTCTAAAGCCTTCCTAAGGAGATTCAGTAACCTCCCAATCTCATAAACTCATTCAGAAAAATAAAAGCTAATATCCACATGTAGTAAATATCTAAGTTTACAAAATAAAAGCCCATCTGTATTTATTCCAGAGTCCATACAGATCAATGTAGTGAAAAGTAGCCTAAACCAAAGGTCTAATACACAATGTACTCTCAAGGGGCTTCGCTACTTAAACCGAATTACGTGGTAGCTGAAAACATCTACTTTTCTAGTACATGGGGAACGCTGGGTGCTAAATTAGCTCTTAGAGGAAAGAGATCTTAGAACTGTTAGGATAGTTCACTGATAACATCAGCTCAATGCTCAGCAGTGGTTAAAAAAGGCAAACAATATTAGGAACTATTTTAAAAAAAGGGAGAGAAAAATATCATACTGCTACTCCTTGATTTGCTCCCAGGGAAGATGGGGGAGCAGCTTAGAAAAGATATTGTCAATATCCCTTGTTTTCCACTTAGGTATATAAAAGGCTGCATGGCGTGCAGGCAGCTGACAAAGGGCAGTGCTTAAGGCAGGAGTGGAAAGCCTTGGGCCTATGGGCCAAATTTGGCCCCTTTCCAGTTCATGGATCTGGCTGGCCTCTGGATCCAGAGGTCAGGGAAAGGGAGCAGAGCGGAGGACATGCGCACAAGGATAGAAGGTAGATCCATGATGATCTGAACATCCCTTAGGCACCCCCATCCCTAACTTCCATGTGGCCCTTGGAGCTTGTACTCATTCTCAAAGTGGCCCCTGGAAGGGAAAAGTTTCCCCACCCCTGGCTTATTGGTACTGTCCATTAGAACCAGATGCCACGTGTGTCCTAGTGATTCCTGCAATTTGGAAGACCTCCTTCATAATCTTCATGGTGTGAAGGAAGCAAATAGGAAATCTTACCATTTCTCATAACGATTAACAAAACTTATTTGCATCCAATTAAAACTGACAGCAGGTTTTAGAAAGCTAACCAAGTGAGGGTTTTGTTGTTTTTTTAAATTAGACAATCTATGGAAATCATTGCCATGAGATTTCATGAAAACCAATATTGTATTTTAACTGGGTTCATAGAAGAACAAGTAAAGAGACAATTGTTTTACCCTCTCAAGTGGTACTAGAAGTAGGGGACACTCCATGAAACTAAGTGACAGCAGATTTAAAACAAATAAAACTATTTATTTTTTTACTCAACATACAATTAGCTTGTGGAAATTGTTGCCAGAGAATGAGACCTGGATACTTTCTTGAAGGACAGGGCCATTAATAGCTATTCGCCAAATAGGTTTGGGGATGGAGCCTCCGACTCTTGGGAGCTGTACATGAACACGGAGCGGATCACCCCATTATGACCTGTTGGGAACTTCACCCAAGTGACTGAAATTAGCTGCTGTCGGAGGCAGAATGCAGGGCTCTATGGGCCGTTCGTCTGACTGACCCACTTATGTTTTTAAGAAGGATTAAGGCCTGTTTTGCCAGGCCTTTGGCAAGGAAGATGGGTGAGGGTAGGGTGTTTATTTCCTCCCTCCTCTTCTCCCCCTTTTTTAGATGTTTTATGTTATGTTGCTTGTAGGTTTTTTTGTGTGTGTGTGTATTTTTATACATTATAAGCTGCCCTGAGCTGCGGAATATCAAATGTTTTAATAAATAAATAAATAAATTCATGGAGAAAGGGTCCATCAATGTGTATTAAATTAGATTGGAATTGCAACCTCCTGTGTGCAGGAGGGAACCCCTGGGAGTGAACATGTGAGAGATGGCTCTTTCCTCGTACTCTTCCCATAAATCAGCCTGTACTGTCCACTGTCAGAGACAAGATACTGGGCTCGTTGAACCACCGGTTTGACCCAGCTTGGAATTTCTTATTCAGCTAATCACTCTACCCACCAGGCTTCCATCTTCTATGCTCAGTACCCCTCACAAGTTTTCACACTGGAGTTCCAGGAATAAGGAGAGATCTCTGTTCTTTCCACTTACCAGTGTCTGATATACTTTCTCTTTTGGTCCCCGCTCTCATTACCTTCTAGTTTTCTACATTAAATTGCAGGAGCTATTTATCTGCCTGCACACCATGCTGCAAAGCACATAGCAAATTAACCTGCTTTCATTTCCACTCCCTATTATTACGCAAGGGAAAATGACAATAAGTCCGGTAGCCCCGCAACCTTCCTCTGCTGCTCCCATTTAATGACTCTGTTTTCGGTCCTGGAGCCGATTTTTTACTTGAATCTATTCAGGTGATGCTTTTCATTCCAGTTTGATTGGTTAATATAGGTCAGCTCAGTATGTTTCTGCACTGAAGCATTAGCTCCACTGAACTATAGCTATACCCATTCTGTTCTGTTCTACGTAACTTATACCTGCATTACTCAAACAGCCTCAGAAATTGGTACTTATTCCCACAGTCCATTAATACAACTTAGACCTCAACACCATAGAAACAGCAATGTATTTACCCTCCAACGACACCCCGGTGGGGGGAAGCATTTCCATCAGGCTTTCCCTAGCATCTCATTCTTACAGATTGGTCGTTAATATTTCCTTTACCATCCTTTCATTCAGGGTCCCTTCTCCACAGCAACTAAGCTAAGCATGTGCACATGCAACTTCTCAACTTTGTGAATTTATCTACGCCTCTCCCCTTGCTTCCCTCTCCCTCGTCTCGCCTACATCGTCAGCCCTTGTCTCTCCTAGGTTTTACGCCTCTTGGGGCAGGGACCCGTCTAATGAATGACTGTACAGCACTAGGTCCATTGCTGGTGCTATATTTAATAATCTTTAAAGCACAACAACAAGGATATTCACTGAAGCACAGTGGGAACTGTGCACCAAGCCCCCTTTTGTTTCTTTTACATACATGGCAGGCGAGGGTGTGCGGGACGGCACGTGGTTCTGTTTGTTCCAGTTGGAGATGTCTCAGCTGGTGGTGACGGGAGATTGCTCGTCATCCCCTTGAGACCTCCTTTGGGGTGTCCCCCAGGTTTCCATTCCGTCTCCCCTCTTGTTCAATGTATATCTGAAGCTCTGGGCAACAGCATTGAGAGGTCTAGAGAGAGGTGCCGTCAGCATGCTGATGACACCCAGCTCTGTCATTCTCATCTGACCCGGGGCCTGCAGTCTCGGTGCTTTCCTGGTGCCTGGTTGCTGTTCGGGACTGGATGAGGGCAAGCCGATTGAAGCCAAATCCAGACAAGACTGAAGTGATGATGGCTGGCCAATTTTGTGACCTGGAGAGGACTGGGACCTCTGTTACCGAGGGGGTCCAGCCCCCTCTACTTACTCAGGTTCACAACCTTGGTGTGCTTCTGGATCCACAGGTTGTGGTGGTGGCCAGGAGCGCTTTTCATCAACTCCATCTGGTGGGAAAGCTGCAGCCTTCTCCTTCTGGCTCTGATATGGCCAACATCTTGAGGGACTGAAAGCATGAATGACTAGACTACTGCGGTGCGCTCTATGTGGGGCTGCCCTCGATGACTGTCCGGAAGCTGCAGCTGGTGCACAATGAGGCAGCCCAGCTCCTTTCGGGGGTGGGTCGCCGTGAGCACATTACACCGGTGCTCTATAATCTGCTCTGGCTTCCTATAGCTTTCTGGGCACAATTCAAGGTGCTGGTTTTGACCTTTAAAGCCCTAAACAGCTTGGGCCTCAGGTATCTGAGAGACTCCCTCTCCATCCGTGCTCCACTGTGACCCCTGCAGTCAATCAGGAGCACCCTCTTGCGGGTACCACTGGCCAATCTTGTCTGTATGACGACGGCCCACAGAGAAGCATTCTCGGTTGCTGCCCTAGTACTATGCAACTCCCTTCTCCTCGAGGTTTTGCAGAGCTCGAGCATATTCGGGAAGTGGCATAAGACTTTTCTTTTTGCCAGGTGGGGATAGGGATTTCTAGGGGATTTTATTGTGTTGTTTTATATTTTTACTATTTGTCTATGTGTTCTTGTTGTTGTAAGCTGCTCTGAGCCTTCCTGACCAAATGAAATGGGCTTGTAGGCATCATTTCCTGAAGATGAACAGGCTCAGGCTTAGATGAACCTCCAAGGGAAGGGATTTTCAAAATCATGGGGAAGCCTCTGAGAACGCCTCTCTGCATGCCCTGGCTGTGGAAACTTCATGGGTAGATGGTACCTGCAAGAGGGCGCTCCGAGTCCTGGCTGACCTCAAAGGCCGCAATGGGACATGAGGGAGGAGACAGTCTTTCAGGTACCTGGGGCCCAAGCCGTTTAGGGCTTTCTAGGTCAAAACCAGCACCTTGAATTGTGCCTGGAAAGCTACTGGCAGCCAGTATAGACTCTGGAGCACCCGTGCGACGTGCTCCCCGTGACTCACCCCTGACAGAAGGTGGGCCGCCATGTTCTGCACCAACTGCAGCTTTCCAAACACTCATCAAGGGCAGCTCCACGTAGAGCACATTGCAGCAGGCCAGCCTCAAGGTTATAAAGGCATGGACAACTTGTGGCCAGATCTGTAAAAAAAAAAAAAAAGGGTCACAGCCAGCCAGCCAGCTCATGTATTTGGTGAAAAGTGTTGCTGGCCACCGTACAACCTGGCAATCTCGGCACAACAGTGGATCCAAAAGCAGCTGTGAACCCGAGTGAACAAAGGAATCTGGACCCCACCAATAATGGGGGTGCGTGGGTCCCTATATCTCCCAGGTCACATGGCCAGCCAACCACCACCACTTTGGCCTTGTCTGGATTCAATTTCAAACAACTCGCCCACATCCAGTCCCCATACATTGGGTAAGCAGTAATGCTGCAGGACCTGGGTCAGATGAAAAAGAGAAAGAGTTGGGCATCATCAGCACACGGATGACGCTTCTCTCCAAATCTCTGTACAACCTCACCCAGGGGCTTCAGAGTACACATTGAACAGGAGTGGGGACAAGATGAAACTCTGTGGGATCCCAAAAGGGAGTTCCCAAATGGATGATGAGCCATAGCTAGTCACCACCGTCTGGGTTCTCCCAGCCAGGAAAGAGTGGCATCACTCAAGAGCAGTCCCATTAATCCGTCAGGTTAAGCAGTCACTTCTGCTATCTCCCTCGCTAGACAGTATTACAACGCCTCCTGCACTGAGTCCTGTTCTCAGGACCCTCACTGCCTGTTCTCCACCTTTGACTCCCTCCTCAAGCCCCCCAGTCCTCATCCTCCCTTTTCCCTTTCTGCTCAGGATCTTGCTTCCTTTTTCACCTCCAAGATAGACAAGATCCACCTTGACATCGCTTCCCACTCCTTTCCTCTTCCTACTCCCTCCCCTCTCCCTCCTCCTCTCCTGTCCTCCTTCCCTCCCACCTCCCCTCCTCCAACCCTTCCACGTGCCCCCTTGACACCATCCCCTTCCACCTCCTGATC
This sequence comes from Sphenodon punctatus, assembly GCA_003113815.1. Lineage (NCBI taxonomy): Eukaryota > Metazoa > Chordata > Lepidosauria > Sphenodontia > Sphenodontidae > Sphenodon > Sphenodon punctatus. The sequence continues at coordinate 14,265,024 of QEPC01007512.1, forward strand.
TCCATTGCTTCCACTGTCGCCCCTTCCCTCCTGTACATCATCAACCTCTCCCTCTCTACTGGCTCCTTCCCATCCACCTAAAGCACGCCACTGTCTCTCCTATCCTCAACCAGTCCACTCTTGACCCCTCTGACCCTTCTAGCTACCATCCTGTCTCACTCCTTTCTTTTGCTTCCAAGCTTCTTGAACGTGTTGTCTACTCCCACTGCCTTGACTTCCTCTCCACCAACTCCTCCCTTGACCCCCTCCACTCTGCTGAAACTGCTCTCGCTAAGATCACCAACAATCTTCTTGTAGCTAAATCTAATCACCTCTACTCCATTCTTATCCTCCTTGACGTCTCTGCTGCCTTCAGTACTGTTGACCACTCACTCTTGCTGGACTCACTTCACTCCCTTGGCTTCCGTGGCTTCGTCCTCGACTGGTTCTCCTCCTATCTTTCTGACCGCTCCTTCAATGTGTCTCTTGCCAGCTCCACCTCCTCCTCCCTTCCCCTCTCGGTTGGTGTTCCCCAAGGCTCTGTCCTTGGCCCTCTCCTCTTCTCTATCTATACCCTGTCCCTAGGCAAACTCATTGCCTGCCATGGCTTCCAATATCACCTCTACGCTGATGACACTCGACTCTCTCTCTATTTCCTCTCTCTTCCCATCTAGTCAACTTGCCTTACCAGCTGTGTCTCTGACATCTCTACTTGAATGTCTCAACGTCAACTCAAACTCAACATGGCTAAAACTGAACTCCTTATCTTCCCCCCTCATCCTTCCTCTCCTTCTTCCCTGTCGATACTTATTGATGGGGTCACCATCCTTCCTGTCCCCCAAGCCCATTGCTTAGACTTCATCTTTGACTCACCCCTTTCTTTTAAACTGTACATTGACTCTGTTGCCAAATCCTGTCACCTCTCCCAGCATAACATTGCTAAGATTCACCCTTTTCTCTCTGTCTCCTCTGCCCAAACCCTTGTTCGTGCCCTGGTCATCTCTTGCTTCGATTACTGTAACCTCCTTTCTCACTGGCCTCCCTGCTCTCGCCTTTCTCCCCTTATCTCCGTCCAAAACTCTGCTGCCAGGGTCATCCACCTCGCCCGTCACTTCGACCACGTGCAGCCCCTCCTCTCCTCACTGACTCCCCCTTCCTGATCAAATCCTGTACAAGCTCCTAGTCTTCACCTATCAAGCTCTTCACAACCTTACTCCCCCTATCTCTCTGCGCTAGTTTCCTTCCGTACTCCGTTCCTCCTCTGTTCCCTCTCTCACCCTCCCATGCCTCCCCTCACTGCCTTCATCCCTTCTACTTAGCTGCCCCCCATGCCTGGAACTCCCTCCCTGCCCACATCCGCCTCACCCCCTCCCTTCGTACCTTCAAATCCCTCCTCAAGACCCACCTCTTCCACTCTGCCCTCCCTGACTCCTCGCTCCCCTCACCTAACTCCTGCTGATACCCTCCATCCAGTACAATCTGTTACCTGAGGTCTGTGTACTCATATCCTCACCACACGGGCCAGCCAGCCATCATTCTCGATGTAACCAAGCCAAGTGCGTGCACCTGGGACCTTGCATCCTCGTGAATGTTACACTCCTTGTCTCTCCCTCTGTTCCCCCTCCTTCGTCTCCCTCCCCCACCCCCGTCTCTCAGATTGTAAGTCCTATGGCAGGGACCGTGTCTATTCCATTACTCTGTAAAGCACCAGGTACATTGCTGGCACTATATAAATGCTTGCTAATTATAAATAATAATAATAAAATGCCAACACGCCACAACTGTATTGAAAGCTGCTGAAGAGTTCTAACAAAATCAACAGGCTACAACTGCCCTTGTCAATTGTCAAGCAGAGGTGTTCAACTAAGGCCGCAAGCGCAGTTTCAGTGCCATGCCCAGAGTGAAATCCTGACTGACACGGGTCCAGGAATCCAACAGCATTGAGATGTGCTTGAAGCAACCACCCTGGTCAAAAACCTTTCCTAAAAAGGGAAGATTAGAGATAGTAAGCAAGACTCTTTGGTTGCTTTGAAATCCTGCTTATCTAGTAGACCATGTGCCCGCCACTGATTCTCTCCTGCTCTGTATTTAAACAAACCTGCTGTTAATATAGATAATGCTAGTGGAGGACTTTATGACCCTTTAATATCTAGGTGCAGATACAGAGTAGAGAGCTTTTATAATTTCATAAATAGTGTCAAGATGGATGAAGAGAGAGAGAGAGAATTAGATAAGATCACAGAGAGTAGGTTCAGCAGCAGCTAAAAGCTAAGGTGATCAGCAGATGGAATCTTTATTCTCAGGGTATCATCGTATCTCGGATTTCTGCTGGAATTGATGATAGGGGTTTTGTGCAGCCCCTGACATATCCAGCACCAGTCACTGTCAGAGACAGGATACTGGGCTAGAGGGCCAATTAGTTTGACCCAGCATGGCAACTTTTAAGTCATTATGCAAAATTACCTACAATTGCAGTTTTAACCCCCTCCCCGCCCCCAGAAGAAACCCCAATAACCTCCTTGTATTTCTTCATTAGCCGGGGAACCAGAGCTACAAGTGCTTTGCAACACGATTTACCCAATAATCCTAAAATGCTCCATCTGCTAGGTGACTTTATGCTTTTCTTTCGGGAACATGGGGCCCTCTTGTGGTGAAAAGTGGGATCTACCATTACTTACCAATAATTTATCTTTAAAGTCCTGACAGGTATTTGAAATATATTTTTAACACATACATACACATAACGTGTACCTGGCTGTATCTTAGTCACACACATTGCAGAATATTTACAAGTAATTGCAAATATTGCACAAAACCGGTTTCTTTAACCTGGTTCACCCTGCGCATATGCCCCACTGCACCTGGCTTCTCCTGTGCTTGCTTCAGGAACCAGTATCCACACAGAAGTCGAGAGAAATGATCCAGACCATCATATTCCTAATATTAACCACAGGTTCAAGTAGTTACGCCACGACAGCTAATATTGAGGCCAACCTCTATCACCTACTTGTTAAAAATGTCAAATAAATTGGTGCTTTCTCCCATGTTGCTCATTATACATGGGAGAAGTTCCCCAACATCAACGAAGCCACCTCATTGTTCTCCTTACCCCTCAACCTTTACATGTTCCCTACCATCCAAGTGCTAAGAATCAGGTGAATGGGGTGCAGTGCGCAAACCGTCTGACTCATCCGGCAGGGGCCATCTTACTTGTTATGGTTGTAAGTACTCATCACCATAGGTATTGGGATGGGGAGGGGGGTGGTTGTGAAGTGGCTGCTATTGTACCCCCTGGCTCCCACTCCTTCCGAGCCTTTCAGGCAGAGGACACAGCCACGTCAGAAAGCAAAAGGTGTGACAAGGCTCTCTCGCCCGTTTCCCATGCATCCGCAACCTCTTTCCGAGAGCCACGGCATCATTATGCTGTGTGGTCACCTCAGAAGAGAGGCAGGGAAGCCCATTCATGATGCCTTTCCCCAAGCACAGTGGCGGTGTGAAATATGGAAAGGGGTGTAGTCACCACCAGGGAGAAGCGAGGGGAGTTTCACACCCTCCGCCTCCCACAAAGTAAATTCTGTTAGAGTGGTGTGGCCCTACTCTCTGATCAGGGCTCCTAAATACTGCAGTCATCATCATACAAAACACTCTAAAGCGTGTGTGTGTATGTTTGAAGCCTTCTGAAGAAACATGCCATCCAATAGATTCCAAGCATGCAAATGTGTGGGGAGAGGAAGAAGGGTGTGTGGTTCAGCCACTGGTCGCATCACAATCAACAGCTCATGGGCTAACGCAGGGGGGAAAAGTGGCATTGACATGATTAGGATGGGGAGGAAGCAGGGACATTGTAGATACTCTCACTGCCTTTGTGCCCCTTTGCAACTGCCTTAATTATTTACCCCCAAGGAATCCTTCCTGTTGTGGTTGTATAATGCTGTCAGTTTGGGCAGGCCATTAAGTCATAACTTTGCGCTTCTCTCCTACAAACCTCAGGCAGAATTAGTAGCAATCTCTCACCCCTCACAAAAAAAGGTAGATCTATGCTCAGCAATTAAGGGGTGCCCAAGAAAGCAATCAAGTTCTGCATTTGTGGGGGAGTGGAGAGGGCAATGCCCTGCTCCGCAGAAATTCTGCCTCTCGAGGCTCCACTCTCCCAACCTCCAGATGCCCCCGTGGCAGGACCTGGTTTCCTCCATGCTGTCCAAAATGGCCACACGTCCCTTCACAGAGATTCTCCCACTCAGCCTTTAAAAACAACAGAACGCACAGGAAGTTGACTGGCAAAACACACAGTTTAAGAGCTCAAAGACGCATTGGTGCCCCTCCAGAATGCCAAGCACCCCCCAAAGCTGAGAAAAGAGCTAACTCACTTGCTTTGCCAAACATGCTGCAGGAATGGGTCAACAGACTAACTAGCCCTACTCAGCCACTTGTACCAAGACCTGTGCTACTTCTTGTGACTCTCCAAGAATGAATAGTTCCATACTATTCTGTGCTCGTCAGGCCTCCTCTGGATTACTGTGTTCAGTTCCGGACACCACATTTTAAGAAGGGCATGGACAAATTGGAACAGGCTCAGAGGAGGGCAACAAAATTAGGCAGGGGTCTGGGAACCAAGTCCTATGAGAAAAGGTTGAAGGAGCTGGGTATATTTAGCCTAGAGAAGAGAAGACTAAGAGACATCATCATAGCGGTCTTCAAATATCTGAAGGGCCGTCACGCAGAAGATGGCAAAGACTGGTTTTCTGTTGCCCCCGAGGGCAGGACTAGAACCAATGGGCTCAAATTACAAGAAAGCAGATTTCGGTTAAACATTAGGAAGACCTTCCTAATGGTAAAAGCTGTTTGACAGTGGAAGAAGTTACCTAGGGAGATGGTAAGCTCTATCCTTTGCCGGAAGTTTTTCAATAGAGGCTGGACGGTCATCTGTAGATGCCAATTTCCTGTACTGAGCAGGGGGTTAGACTAGATGGCCTCCAAGGTAACATTTGACTCTGTGATTCTACTTTCATAGCTCCCCAATCCAGATCTTGCGCAACCCATCTTCACAGCCCAGCTAGCTCCTCATTCCCCATCAATTCCTCACTGATCTCTCTCTTGAGTCTTACTCCGCAAGGTCCTCCCGCCTCCCCTTGTAACCAAGCTACACATGTGCACCTGGAACTTGTCTACTTCTTGAAAGGATCTCCATCTCTCCCTACAATCCCTTCCTCTCCCTGCCTTTGACCGTCCTAGACTGTCTGCCCCTCAGCGCAGAGGCCTTTCTCCAGTCATGATGGTTCAATGCCAGACACACTGCTGACAGTATAAATAATCAATCACAGAATCACTCCACAACCTGTACCTCGGTAGTGACTTACAACGGCAAAACACCAAGACTAGGGTTAGTTTCCAAAGAGGAAAGAATTTGTATATTAAGAAACAGGTTAAAAACAAAGAAAGGATTTGACTGGGGAAAAATAAAATGCAGGCAAATACTGAGCAACAGAACTACCATATAAACCTGATAAAACTATAACGTTTTATGACTTATTTATTCCTGTATGGAATCTTCAGTATATGAAACTTCATCCTTCTCCCACTCACCCAGATAATGACGATACCCAGCCCAGTCGCCATTCCTTCCCACGCTTGTTAAGAGTCTCTCCCCCTGCAGCACAGCTCCCAGAAGCAGGCCCTTGAAAGCAGCTCCTCACCTGGTCCCCATTCCCTCCTCTCTCTCCAGCTGCCCCAACGGTCCCGCTGATTTTTTAATTTCCCCTCATTCCAAGCTCCCTGATTAGCTGTCTGCCATCCCCCACCAACAGTCCATAATACCACTCCAACCTCAGGGCCTACAGCGATTACTTGTCATGTTTGGGGTTGCCACCTCTCTGCAATTTCTCCAGAAGACTCTAGGTTTTGACTCAGGGTCTCTGAGCACTGAGGAAAGCTCCAATTTCTCTGGGGCAGCCAGGCATGGCCATGGCTAACCTAGAGATTCACGGCTTCCGGGATTGGTAGAGGGTGGCTGTGTTGGAAAGGGCCACTGGGGTGGTCCTGCTCCTGAGGAGCATCCTGACATCACAAGGTCCCATAAAGAGTAGGGTTACATCAGAAAGGAGGATGACAGCCCCACTGCTCTGCCCCCACCTCCCAGGTGAAAGCTCACCATGAGCTTCTGAGCCTCGTCATAGCTACTTTTAAAAAAGGCAGATCCAAGCTGCTGGTAAAAGCAACCCTTGTGTTAGGAGAGGGGATATCAGCTGTTATTCAGTTATGCTTATGCTTGAATAAATAATATGATTGGGTAAAAACAGATGCGACTTCAGTCCACTTTGACTTGCTGTAGGAGGAACCAAGGCGGGGCAGTTGAGTCCCCAGGTGGAGCAGGTGTCCCTTACTTCCCTGGAGGGAGCAAACTTGGAGCAAGAGGGGTCTGATCTCAGCAAGGGCGGCGCTACTGTTTTGTGTTTTTCAGCAGTGGGACGGTGCTTGGGCGGGAGCCGAGCCCCAGGCTGAACTCGACCAGGTGCCGCTGATTTGCAGGAGCCCCATATCTGGCTGGTCGGAGCACACCTGCGCCACAGGCAGTACGCTGCATGGGCAGCACACCTAAGGGCTGCGCGCACAAGGGCACGCCCTTGTGCATGCGGCCTTAGGCACCGGTCAGGAGGTCAGGGCCCTCGATTGTGTTACAATACCCAGTTCCCAAATGTTTTGGGGATTTCTGATTTTATTATTTCCTATGGAAAGGAAAAGAGGCCGTGAATATAACTCTCTCTCTCCTGATGAGGCGCTTCCTGCCAAGGTTACTAGGAGTGCGCTAAGGGAAGAGGTAAGTGACACTCTCCCTCTCTATAACCGGTATGCCCCCCTGGATGATTTGGAGGAGGAACTAGAAACTCGGGGGGATCCTACCCAACCAGTACATCCTGGTGCCTCCTCTCTAGTAGATGTATCTACACAACAGACTCTGGGCATGGAAGTTAAAGATTACTTGCTTCAGCAGACTTGTCTTATAGCAAGAACTGTGGAAACGCTGTTTTCTAGCCTGACAGACTTGGGACTTTCGGTGGGAACAGTGAAACAGCAATTACAGGAGCTAACAAGTAAACTTGAGGCCTATATGGATGGCACTGGAGCAGATGGAGGGACTGGTGGTACCTCCCAAAGGGCGAGGACAGTCCCAGGTACCCAGCCAGCCACTAGACCCCCTTACCAAAGATACCCAAGGAGATCTAGGGTTCAGGAAAAGGAGATCTATTTGTATATCGGTTTAGACTCTAATGGGAGTGCACACTCATGGGACTCTAGGCAGATGATTCAACTCCATCTCTCTGCCCTATTAGGGATGACAGTGCAAGTACAGGATATTCTGGAAATTGAATGAATGCCACGTAGAGAGTCATTTTACCGAGTTTGTGTAGTCTTTTCAAGGAAGGAGTGGGTGCAGGAACTTTTTGCTGCAAGGAAACATCTTTTAGCTAGAGGGATCTCTATAGATAGGGTGTTTCCCCCAAAAGGGAAGCTCGGGGATGCACCTTATGAGTCCCGAGGTACGCGTTGTCGATGGTCATCCCATAACTTGGTGCCGTTGGGACCATGCCCTTTTGATATTAAGTTGAGCAATCTGCTGGAGGTTTCAGGAACTAGCCTCAAGCAGCCATAGAAGGGAGGGGATGACTACCCAGACCTAATGGAGCTGGGCTTAGAATCCTCGACCCAGGAGCCTGGCCCACGGCCAAGGCCAGATTCAGAGAAACCTGGCATAAATCAGGAGGAGGTTTTCCAATCAAAGAATTATCTTTTGGAACTAGTTAGTATCCAGCCCCAGATTTATGAAGGGACTAGTAATATAGGGGAAATAAAGGAGAGCCAGCTTTCCGCAAATGAGATTGCAACCCAGGTGGGCCTTTTCTTGCTAGGGAGGATGTCAGCATCCGAATCAGTTCACCTCGAGGAAAGAATGAAAGAGCTTTCAGTGATAGATCAGGATCTCTTTCTTTCCAGGCTAGGATCCCTAAGGGCCCAACTGCAGGCCTCGGATATACAGCACGATGCTTCTGGAAAGATCTCCAATGATACTATGTGTAAGCCTATTCAGGGCATGGAAGCATGGGTAGCAGCAAAGTATTTAGAGGGAGATGAACTGGCAGTACCTCTAGAGGCTAAGGACCAGCCAAGTAAACAGGTCGTAATTGATAATCAGTCAGAGGACCTCATCTCGCACCAGGGGGAATCTGTTGTAACGGTCCATAGGGTAGAAAGCAATGTTAGCACTAGCAACCCGATTCTTACAAGTCTAGAGGGAGTAGGCCCCCAGAGATGACTAAATGTTGGTATTCCAACTATAGGGCTCCAGACCTCTGAAGGAGCTAATTCTAACATGGCCATCTGTAGGCCAAAATTGTTGCAGTATTTTGTTCTCTCTCTTCTCTCCTGGAATATATCTGGTATTAAGTGCAATTTAAAAGATAAAGACTGCCAGGAGTTTCTGGCTGATTACCAAATTTTGTGTTTCCAGGAAACGTGAGTGGATTTTAATTATCTTGTTGACTTACCTGCATTTGAGGTTCTGCTCCATGGAGGTCAGAAAACAAAAACTAAGAGCCGGATATCTGGGGGTCTGGCAATTGGTATAGCCTCTAGATGGATACAATGTTTTACCCCACTTTCCTCGATTAAACCCGAGATCCAGATAGAAGTAATTAATTTAGGTAAAGGTCCAAATGAGCAGATTTTGTTATTTAATGTTTATATACCCCCTGTTTCTTCCCCCTATTATAAGGGGGAAGTTTGGGCAGCCTTGGATGAGGAAATTACGAATAAATTGAATTCTTTGCCCCAGGCAACTTTATTAATTGTGGGGTACCTTAATGTTCAGATTGACAAAATCTTGAGGCAATCAGTTTATGGCCAAGATTTGCCATTATCACAAGGCCAAGATTCGAGGGATATATATCCTGAGGTTGCCTTAAGGACTTTAATGTACAAATTTCAGCTTTTGGCTTTAAATTATAATTCTTGCCAGGATCCCTCTAAGAGGTTCAGGTTTTTGGGCCCACAGGGGAAGGGCAATGTTGATGTTATATTGACAGAAGCAAGATCTATGGGGTATTTTGGAGAGGTAAGATTCTTAGTCCGGCCGGAAAGTGATCATCTGGCCCTTATGACATCTTTTTCGTCTTCTCTTTGTCCTCCAGTTAGCCCTGCTGGGAGAGTTTCAAGCAGATTGGGGCTCAAATTAAGGAAGCTGTCCTTTGTTCAGTGCGCAGGTGAAATGGGAGATGTTTGTGCTTCAGATAATATGATTTCTCGTACATCTGCCTTTTATGGTGCCAAGGGTGGGATGGCGGTAATAGCCTCCTATGAGGAAATCATCTCTGCCCTACAAGAGAGATTTGCTACCCCAGGTAAGCTATCTAGGAAAGGGAGGGGCAATCAGTGGTATGATAGGGAGTGTAGACAAGCTAAGGCCACCTTAAAGGCCCTTAAGAGAGTATGGGTCCATAGACAGGATGAGCTGGGGTGGTTCAGATTTAGAAACCAAAGAGCTAAGTATTCTCGCCTATTGGCAGCAAAACGCTAAGGGCATTATATCCAAGGTTGGACTGGGCTGAAGGTCCATGCCCAGACAGGTAACTCTAAGGGTTTTTGGGCTGCCATTAATAAAATCATAAAACCCAAAAGCAAGCAGAACAGCCAGTTAACATCCAGCGGAACCTGGCAGAATTTCTTTGCTGATTTATACTCAGAGAAACTAACGATCATGGACGATTTTGCCCTTCAGGCTGGTCAACAGTCTAATCTGCCTTGGTATCAGGATGACTTCCTTCCCAGAGTAGTACTGGAAATTATTCAGGCCCTTAAACCCAATAAGGCAGTGGGGCTGGATTATATTTCAGCTGAGATGCCCCAGGCGGCCCCGGGGTGGTGGGCCCGGCTCCTAGCGGTCCTTTTTTTTCATGTTAGCAAAGATGGTAAGATCCTGAAGGCATGGCTATGTAGCATAATTATCCCGATCTTTAACAAAGGGAAAATTCAAGACCCAGCGTGCTATAGACCAATAAGTCTTTTGTCAGTGGTGGGCAAGGTTTATGCAAGGGTGCTCATGAGACACTTAGAAGCTTGGGTAGAATCTGATAAGATTATACCATCTGAGCAGTTTGGATTCCACAAGGGGAAGTCCACACTAGATTGCTGCTTTGTGTTGCAGCATCTGATGGCAAAATATATTAAACTCAGGAAGACAAGGTTGTACCTAGCCTTTATCGACTATACAAAGGCCTTTGATATGGTGCCTAGACAGAGATTGTGGGCGAAACTGAAGGCACTGGGGATTAGTAGCAAGCTCCTCAACCCAATAATTCTTTTATATTCAAGAAATGAGGCATGTATTAGGATAGGCCAGAAGTTGATTGATTTTATCCCAATAGACAGAGGGGTATACCAAGGGGGTGTCTTACCGCCCATATTATTTAATATATATGTCGCAGACTTGATTACTTGTATACGAGGCAAGGAAACGCACCCCCCTAAGATAGGAGATGCACAGCTGTGCATGTTACAATTTGCAGATGACCTGGTTCTACTCTCCCAGACTGAAATTGGATTAAAGCGGGCAATTAACAGCTGTCATGAGTAATGCCAGGTCAATGGCTTGGAAATAAATGCTTCTAAAAGCAAGATAATGATCTTGGGCACGGGAAAGAAAAAAAATATATGGAAGCTTGATGTGGGCACCATAGAAGTGGTGCCTGCATTTTCATACCTAGGGGTGATGTTTTCTAGGAGGGCTACTTGGTCCGAACACATTCATTTGAGAGCTAGTAAGGCTGGAAGAGCAGCTCAGGCTCTGGGGAGGGCTTTGGCCATTTCCCGGGGTGTCCCTCTATCTATTTTTATGGATGTTTATCGTCCAAAGGTTACAGCGTCAGCTAAATTTGGCCTTGAGCTGGTTCCTAACCCAGACATAAAGCCCTTAGAGAGGGTTCAAAATAAATGTTTGCGCTGTCTGCTTAAAGTAGGGCCAAGTGTCCCTGGTGCTATCCTCAGAGCCAAAACCGGCACCAGCTCTATGGTCAAGATGGCATACATCAGGCTGTGGCTCTGCTTGTTGGCCCAGGAAGAGGGGGCTCTCCTCTTGCTTTGCCTTAGAGAAGAACTTATGGCTCTAGATTCAAGGGCCTATGCTTGGTTACTATCTGGCTCAGATTATAGTTAATTGCGGCTTTTCCTTTGAATATTTCAAGGGAAAGAGCTTGGGGTCTATTAAAATAGAAATCTGTGAGAGGATTGGGGATATCGTGCGCCAAGAGTATATAGAGGATTTGACTAAGTGGAAGGTTGCCCCATGTTTGCATCAATTTAAGAGTACCGTTAAGTTTGAGGGGTACTTGGATGAGCCAGTAAACCCACGTTTACGTAGGTTATATACCCACCTCCGCTTTCAGCTCATCCATTCAGCAGTTACAGAAGGGAGGCATAACCCGGTTCCATATAATAAACGCCTTTGTACATGCTCTCTAGTAGAGGTGGAATCGACGGCTCATCTCCTGTTGAGATGCCCTTATTTTAAGTTACTGAGGGTAACTTGGCTCTTGCCGTTACTAAAAAAGGGTATGGGCTTTGACAATGAGGCCTCTCATTTATTTTTTCTATCGCTGTCTTGGAAGGAAGAATTGTTAGCAATAGCCACATTTCTGAGCCTTGCAGAGAAAATAAGAACTCAAATTCGCCAGAAGCTGGCTGCTCTACTTCTGGCCTAAGGTTCTTTAGTCTTTTATGTATGCCCCTTAGGGAAGAAGGGACGTTTGCGATACGGTTATGGGTATGAATTTTGTATTTTATATTTTGATGATTATTTTATTTTATGTGTCAATGATGGTTTTGTTATATCTTGTAATTTTAGGCTATAGCGAGAGCTTATGCCAATAAATAAATATTTGATTTTGATTTGACTTGCTGTAGCCCAGGACCTACCTGCACATGCACGCAGGTGCCGGCACGCCAGATGTTGGCCTGGGATTGCCCCAGGCTGGGCTGGCGGCTAGCCTGGACTGACCTTGGCAAATCTCCGAGGTCGGAGCCCGGGCTATGTGCCGCCTGAAGCCAGCCACAGTGGGCTAGCACACCTGTTGCGGCATACCTGCCCTGGGCGGGGGGGCTGCCATGGCTGTGCCTCATTGGTTGCCATGGCTGTCCATTTATTATTATTATTATTAACAAACATTTATATAGCGCAAGCAGTGTACCTGGCACTTTACAAAGTAATACAATAGACACGGTCCCTGCCCCTAGGGCTTACAATCTGAGAGACAGGAGCTGGGGGAGAGACTTAGGAAGGGGAACAGAGGGAGAGACAAGGGGTCTAAC
>QEPC01007512.1:14278654-14294334 GCA_003113815.1 Sphenodon punctatus
TAATAATAATAATAAGTATTATTATTATGATCCGTTGTGCAAATCTCTGAAGCAACCAAAAGGTGACAACTTTGAGAGAGGATGCTGGGATGGATGGATGAATACAATAGCCTGACCCAGTGGGGCACTTCTTATGTCTTCCTAGAGTGGGTCAATGCAGCCCTGCAACCTGTATTTCTCACAAATGTCCTCTACAATTTACAACTCTGGCCACTCTAGTAGGGATGTGCAAACAGAACAGAGTTCGGAAATTCGGTTCGGTTCGAAAATCGAGTTTGGTTTGAAAGTTCGGTTTGGTCGACTGAACTATTCGAGTTCGTTTGAATTCTGAACTTCTGAACCGAGTTCGTACATTCAAAACCGGTTTTTTTGGTCTTCTGAACTGGTTCGGATTTGACCGAACAGTTCAGTCGAATTTGAGTTCAGTTTGAAAGTTCGGTTCGGTCGACCGAACTATTTGGGTTTGTTCCGAACTCCGAACTTCTGAACCACGTTCGCACATCCCTACACTCTAGGTAGGGACACAAACCTACATTCTGCGTGTTGTGTGAAATCTGTACTGCTCCTTCACACGTCCCTTGGCGATCTCCTGTTCTCTTCCACACAATGCAGGAAGTGGACCACTGCTAGGGTTGCCAACCTTCTCGAGGGTGGCAATCAGGAAGGCGGAGGCACAAACTGATCATCCTGCCCCTTTTCTGAAGTAACCCAACACCCTGTGGTGCATCCTGGTGCCATGATCGTCTGAAGGGGGAAGCAAGGCTATGCCAGAAAAGGGGCAGAACAATCCCTTTGTCCCACCCCATTTGTAACAGTGTGGGGGCAGTGGCAGTCGGGGGGGGGGCAGGGCTGGAAGGAAAGGGGCATAACAACTGCCAACACCACACCAGGTAGGGGGAACAGAGTGCCTCTCTCTGTCCCCCTCTCCACAGAAGCAGCGGTGGTGAGGAATCCTACCACTGGCACCTACGGCTTTGGCCAGATCCTCGTCCCCAGGGAGCAGCAGAAGAGCCCAGGGAGGAGGGTCTGGCAAGGACCACACATGCCAATAGCAGGACTCCTCGCTGCCATTGCCACACAGTGGAGTGGGGGAGAGGTGAGGCTCCCTGTGCTCCTCCTGGAGAGGGGGGTGAGGCAGCAGGATTCCTTACTGCTGCTGTGATGGAGAAAGGTGTCCCATGCCATCGCTCCTGCTCAGGCATCCCCTCCCACCATCTCCAGGTTTGTCCCGGTTAGCCCAGCTGACCCTGGAGAAACCAGGGCTCAGCCCTGAGTGGGTCCAAACACAGAATCTCTCATGGAAAAATCTGGAATGGAGGGGAACACGGATTAGTGGACAAGTGACCAGTTCACTAGGGGCAAGGGCATTGTGTGAACAAAGCATACATGCAGATCCTTTCGGCTAGAAATCAAGGTCACATTTGGAGAGCGTTCGCTGGAATTCAGGAAGCAGCCCAAGGCTCTCTTAAGATTTGACCAGACAGACAATCGTGGCTGATTGTGCTGCTCTCTTTTTCTATGGTGTCACACAAACCACATCTTAGAGCCCTCCAAGAGATATGAAAGCAATTGTTGCTTGGGCTTACAGTTAGCGTCGTGTGTACAGCCAAATGGAAAAGCATCCCAGCTGGTAATTATCCCTCTCGTGCTTCAGATTGTCACCTTTTGCAGAGATAAATGTGCAAAGTTTTCTGTTTATCTACCTTTCGTTCAATGCAATCATGGCCCATGCACTCATATGATTTCGCTGGTGAATCACAGGCTCTGTTACAAACTTGGAATTGTACCAAACAGCACAAAAAGAAAAAGAAAAAAAGACACACAAAAGAAAAGCAGCGAATTAGAAACAAACGAAACCGCTTCCTTGAGGATAGAGGCTAACCTTTCAAACCTGGAGTTACGATGAGTCACATCCTTGTGCTCCAATCTTCGTTTTCTAGATGGAGTTTATTTTTCCAAGTTTTGAAAGGATGTGAAATTAACTAAGTGCCTGTTCAGACATACAGGGTCTTTACAAAAAGAAGCAACAATTTTCCTGGCATTTATTTCCTAAAGTTAGATACCTGTAGTACTGTATCTGCGATCGCTTTGTGCAGGAATGCTGGGATTTAGAATTCTAAATCAGTGCTGTTACCATAGTTACCTTAGGGTGAAAACAGACATGACGCTAACCACCCTTTAACCACCCTTGGTGGTTATTTATGCATGTTGCAGGGCTGTATTGGTGCCCTATGCAGCCCTGCAACATGCATAAATGACCACCAAGGGTGGTTAATGGGTGGTTGGCGTCATGTCTGTTTTCACCCATGGTGACCAAAATGGTGTACAACATAGAACAGTTGCCCCATAGAACAACATAGCATGGTTGCTTCTTGTAAAGACCCCGTACATACCACCCTATGCATAAAAACAGGATGAAATTGAAGGAACACAATCGGGGGTGGCTATCATGGAATAAAGGGGTTCAATTGAGCGCAGGTCTTTGCAAGTGACCCAAGTGTTGCTAGAAATTTTTCAGAGGGGGCAGAGGCAGGGACCAGCACACCAACCTTGCTCGATCTGAAAACTTTCCAAGTGACAATCCTGCTGTGGAACCCATTGCCAGAGGTGGCAGTGAAAGCCAACCCCCGGAACTAGTTTCAAACAGAAACAAGATACATTCTTCGAGGATAGAACCATAAATGCTTACTAGCTGGGGCTTAAATCCCTGGCTATCAGTAGTTGGGAGTGGTTAGTAGGAGATGGGTCACACCTCCATGATCTGTAGGCTTACGGCTCTTGAGCTACTGTAGCCGGCTACCGTCAGAGACAGGATGCTGGGCTCGATGGACCACGGGTCTGACCCAGTATGGCACTTCTGTTCTTAGGGCTTGCCAAATAGGAAGTTGTTAGAGTGGGCAGGGGTGGCGTGCTGGCCCCGTCCTCCCTGAACATTTCCTTACTGGCAGGGATGCTATTGCTCTGCAAGTGGAAGGGGGTGCTGGAAACTGGGGCAGCGCTGCCAATGTGTAAGCTCCTGCCCACACCCTGGAGACACTGCCCAGGTCACCAAAAATAAGGACATGAGCCCGAGCCCAAGGCCACCACAGTTGTGGGATGCCACTCGAATGCATCCCACCCCACGCTTGAGAAGGGGGAACAGTCCATGCTGGTTTGGCCCTGGTGCCACTAATACATGGTTGTTGGGGGTGAGGGGTGGGATGAGAAATGGAAGTGATTTATCAGCAAGCCAAGTTCTCCGAGCAGGTAGCTGGTGGCTATCCGTTTTTCGGTCCAGCATGAATTCCACTAAAGTGAATGGGAGGCGTGCACCTGCTAATTGCTACAGGTGACACTGCCCACTTGGAGAATCATGGTCTGTTTCTGGTGTTTCAGGTGTCATTGATTACAGGATTCATTCCTGGCACAAGGTAGGCTGCCCTCTCCAGCGTGCACAGACATCAGCAGCGGCGCACGAAGATGTTGCCACATGGAATCAGAGCTTCAATAAGTACCGTGTCAGACTGTACTCATCCTCCCTCCCAACATTGAAATCTCTCCTAAAAATCCACCTCTTCCCTAGCTTTTCACCCCCTTAGATTGCTCACGGATATTTCTCCTTGTACTGGCTTATCCGCCGGGATCCCCCTCCTCCTCTTGTAACTAAATTCAACACCTGCAGTTTCATTAATATATGCCTATCTTTCCCGAGGTTCCCCACCCTTGTCCAGTCTACATTGTAAACACTGTGAGAGCACAGAACAGCATCTAAGCACAACTGCTCAGTACATCACTGGCTCTATATAATAAATAATAGCACCGAGAAGTGTCTCTCATTTGTCTACAACATGATGATCATTATCCTAGGGATGTATATATCGATGCATTTTAAAAATCCCTCGTCATTACATGCCTGTCTAGTGTTTAGTATGTAAATCTAGAAGGTTTGTGCATGGGTGTGTGGTAGGAACAGAGATAGTGTTACAGATAAACTTTACACATAGGATAAATACCTGGGATGTGTGGAATTAAGTTTCCATAAAGCGTTTCATACCTTTCATAATTTATCAAGATGATTCTGGCTTTCCAGGCCCCAAAGGGATGACTCACAACACACACACTTTCAATATCTGGAACATGGATACCTGTTCTTATTTTGATACCAGTGCATGACAATTTGCTTTTGGCCCACAAGGTGGCAGCATGAAAATAGCATTGCAATTAGTTGTGCATAGAAGCAAGCTTTAGTAACCCTTCATTTTAATCCGAAACAACTGTTTGGACTTTGGACTGGAGTCTAACACAATTCTGGCTTTCAGTAGATCAGCAGATTCTCACAGGTAACACACATCATCTGCAAACCTAATTGTGTATTTATGAAGAACAGTTAAGCTGATTCAGGGCACCATTTAGGGAGACCAGTGTGGTAGGGATGTCCCCTTTGTATTTCAGACAATGTATTGATTAATAGTGAAACAGGACCTGCCATCTCCGGCCCTTTGCAATAACTTCTGCAAAAGTTGCCCCACCCCCACTGAAATCTGTAATGGCACCTCTGCCAAAAAGCTGAAATTGTCCACGCTACTGTACTGAAAAGCTTGTTTAGTTTATTCTTTGACAATGTAGCCAACCTTGAGCATCTACACTCTCAAGAGATTGCTTTGCAACCACACAGCTGCTCACTGGACCACTGGGAGCAGTGGATTATGGGTAAGTATGTACCCAAGCATTCATTTGAAGATTAGAATTTGGGGAATGTTGCTTCGCAATAGCACACACAGGGGCAGCCCAGTGACCTTGTAGCAACTAGTGCCAGCTCTAGCCATGAGGACGGGCATGAATGAACCCCAATTGCACTTTAACAGACGTAGAACTAGCACCAGCACGTCACTTCCAGAGAATCTAGCAAAACTGAGAAACCTTTATGAGAAAGCCGGCAAAAAAGGAAAGCGTTAGCTGGTACAAGCAGAATGATTGCAAATTATTGCACTCTCATTTATTTAATTAATTTGTTTAAATTTGTGCCCGTTTTAGAGCAGCTTGGCCGGTTAAGTACAAGAGCGAAGCATCCCAGCCCTCACCCGATCAATGGTGTGTAGAGCAGGCTTCTAACCAGAGAGGGCCAGGCTCAGCTCAACCCACCCTGCCAGTAGGTTATACTGTCGCTCAGCCTCTGTTTAAAAAAAACACACACCCAAATCCCACCCCCCAGAGCCGTAACTAGACGATGGACAACGTGGTGATGGCCAAAAGTACATTTACAATGAGGGGCGCCAACCAACCATGCCCCATGCCAGCTAAAATCATCAGCCGTGTGTCTGTTGCGCCATGGCTACCTGACGCCCTAAACTCCCTTCACTGCTGCTTCTGCCAATCAGCGCTAAGCAGGAGTGTTTAACACCCAGTACCAACGGGGGTGGGTGGGCGCCATGCACCCACCCATTAGTACTCACTGAACACAAAGGGAGAGTGGGTGCCGGGGTGGCCAGATAGGCAAATTTTATTTTAGAAATAAATTTATTTTAATTATTTATTTAATTTATAAATTTTAGAGGGCACTTATGAGAAATACAGGTTGCAGGGCTGCATTGGCACCAATAGACCCCTGAAACCTGTATTTCTCATAAGTGTCCTCTAAAATTTGCATATCTGGCCACTGACAGAGACACAGCTGATGATTTCGCTGCCATGGGGCATGGTTGGTTGGCACCCCTCATGAAAATGCACCTGTGGCCACTGCCACATTGGCCATAGGCTAGTTATGGCTCTGAAAAAGCAGTTCCTAAATTGTTTCGAGTAAGGGGGTTTGGCTAAGCCCGACTAGGGTGGCAGGGAGGAGAATGGGGGTACAGCTGTCCTGCCCCCTAAACTCAGGGTTCCTACAAAACTCAGATTTTGTTGTAAGCTACATTAAAATAGGAGTAATAAAGTAATAAATGCAATCATGTGTATAAATAAAATACCAGTGTAATCTCTAGAAATTGGATTTCAAAATTTATGATGAAGGAATGGGAGGCCCCAGCTACTAGAATGTACCAGGGCCCCAGATTTCTCTCAATAGGCCTGAGTTTGACACAAGAAAACCACAGATACGTGACCGAGGTTGCCCATAAACCGTACCAAGTGTGCTTTAGTACACACAACCCACTGCCAGCCCTATTGGCAGTCTACAACACTTGCCTCCTCCCACTTCTCCCTGGCAGACAATCCCTTCTATCAGAGTCTAGTGACAGGCCTTTGTGAAACCCAACATACACAACAAACTCTATACTCATAGAACTTAGAAGCATGGATAGTCGTTGATAGGGCTCCTGCCTTTCACCGAGAGGTTATGGGGTCATACTGGTGATGGGCCTGGGGGGGGGGGAAGGCCTGATGTAGCCACACCCCGCACGATGGGATATCATGATGCTTCGCCAGAAGTGCATCAGAAAGGGGGCGAGAAAGTCCCTATAGCCCACCCCGGAAGCAGTGATTCCTCCAAGCTACACCCCTGACTGACCTGGAAAAATGAGGAACGCAAAGACTTTAAATGAAAACCCAGAGACGTGATGATCCTATTCCCAGCAAGGGCGTAGCTGTAATAGATGCAGCTGCACTGGAGCCCCTGTGCGTGGGGGCCCCGCACGTATGTCAAATGCATATAAGTAGTATAGGAGTGGTGTGAAGTCAGTGCCCCAGCAGGGAGCCCATTCCCACCTAACTAGATACACCCTGCTTCCCAGATAGGTTTCAGAGAGCATCCATCCCATGATGGCATTGGTGCCTACTGCACTGTCAAATTTATGTAGCAAGGATGAGCCACAGAGCCACCCAACCAATGAGTTAGCAATAATCATCATCATCATAATCTTAAAGAGATTCAAAGCTTTCAATTCACTAGGATATTCTTAGCAGCGATGAACACAACCGAAACAGCCCCCTTCCTATCCCATTGTTAAGAGAACTCCATCTCCTACCTGGTTCAAGGCTGCTGTATAATAGACACTGGTCTGTTGTACTTTCATGGCTCTTTCTGCTTTTCATACAGCTCTTGTGTGGAGAAAGCAGAGTGAGAAACTTGTGTTGCACAGACCCCGTCCCCCCCCCCCATGCAGCAGCTTGAGAGAAACTCCATAAGAAGCCATGGGGACACAAACAAGCCTTCCTAAGGTGTTCAGATCCTCCTGTAGTAAAAAAAATTAACCACAGTCTTCAGCCACTTATTCTTCATATAGCTGAAAACCCTACAAAGCAAAGGGGCTCTGTTTTCTCCTGGCTTGTTCCTCTGAGCAAGCTCAGACTAATTAGCCTCAGCTGCTGCTGATTATTTCCCACCTGGGAATGATTCCCCCTGAGCTGACTCTGGAATATATAGATATTTTAAAACATAAACTACATCAACACAGCTAGCTTGAGGGGGCTGTTGTGGAGGGAGACTGTAGCGGTTGGGGTGTGTGTGTGTCTCTTTCTAGAGGACACTAGAAGAACTAGGCATCCTGATTAGGGTCTCTCTGGAAAACAGGTTTGACTCCCCCAAAGCCTGCGTGTTCCCTTTTTCTGGATGCACACATTTCTCCTGCATGTTCGCTGTTACAGCCTGAACTTTCTGTGTGTCTAAATCACTCACCCAGATCTTAAACCTCCGGCTCTTTGAACTTCTGTGTAGAACTTCTCCCAAAACGTTTGTGTGTAAAACATTCTCCTGGTAAACTGCTTTGCTCCAAGCAGCTGTGGTCACTTGGTTTCCATGGCAACCTGTCACGTCTACAGCTGTGGCTACTTTAGGCTGCCTCAGGGCAGTGTGTGTGTGAAAAATGCATCCAGGAATTGCATCAGGGCAGTGTGTGTGTGTGAGAGAGAAAAATGCATCCGGAACTTACTTGTGGACTTGTAAACCCAGAAGATTGGAAAATCCGGAACTTTAAGGTGTGTGTAAAAATGCCCAACGACAGTGGCTGCTGCTTCTGCTTGCACCGTAGCTGGTTCATTGGTGGGAGGGGGTATAAGAAGTTATACTTTAATTTTGAGTGATTGGCTTCTGGTATGCTTGGCTTTGGAATTAGCCTGTACTGAAAAAGCATGGATCACAGCTGAGCAATCAAGCTGCAATTGAGAGGACCAGCACTATAGTCCCCAACCAGCCAATGGTCATATTGTATGCCCTCTTCCTTCTGCTGCAGCAGAGTCCAGAAGAACCACTCAAAATGACAGCCTATTACACAAGATGATGTAAAAACACACTAAGGGTGTAGAATTGCAAGGGCTGTGGCTCCCAAGCTTTCTGCCTGTGTGATTCCATTTGGAATTAACTATACTCCTGGGATCCCAGAAAGCAGTAAAGGCATGGAAAGCAATAGCATACCAATATTTGTCAGGACTGTGACCCCAGTCTGCAGAAAGTGTGACGACTGGGGACCCCAAAGACTCAGAAAATACTTGTAACAAGGATAAAAGAATAATACTCTGCCGTCTAGTGGCTCATGCTTATATAGTCAAACTGAGCAAGGAAGCTTGATCCCTTTTTCTTAAACAGCAGAGACTCAGGCCACTTTTAGACAAGCGGGTTGCAATTGTGCGATCCGCTCTCGTGACTTTTGAAAATCCTGCGGGCCGGGATTAGAGGAGACAGTGTGCACGTTAAAGCCGGTTGTGCTTTCTTTAAAACCGTGAACGAAATACTTCTAAGTTGCGGTATTTAGTTTGCAGTTTTAAAAGAATGCGTAGCTGGGCTTTAACACGCGAAACATCTCGTCTAATCCCGGCTCATGGGATTTTCAAAAGCCACATGAGTGGATCGTGCGAGCACGACCCACTCATCTAAAAGCGGCCTCGGTCTAGTGGGGAGAATCTTTGGGGGAAAAGAGCTGCCTCAGCTCTATTTTTTTGAGAGCCACTGTGGTGGAGTGGATAAGGTGCTGAACTTGGATCTGGGAAACCAGGGTTAGAATCTCACCCTAGCCCATGAACTCACTGGGTGGCCTTGGACAAGTCACCACCTCTCAGCTTCAGTTCCCCATTTGTAAAATAGGAATATGTGTGCGCCTGTCTTTCCCTGTGTGTTCCCCTCATCTTTTTCCATATTAGATTGCAAGTTCAAAGGCAGGGGCTTGTCTCCAAAAATCCGTGACTGTAAAGCGCTCCATACACCTAGTAGTGCTATAGAAATGATAAGGAGTAGTATGTATTATTTGTGCAGCACCTGGCACAGTGAGGCACCAAGCCTGTTTGGACCTGCTGCCGGCACTAGATTAATAGCAAATACATCACAGGAGGTATGCTATGGATGCTGTCCATCAGCCCCACTGGTGGTGATATAGCTGAATCAAAGTAGGTTAGGAGCATGTGCCCTGCCCAAGTGAAAGTAGGATTTGAACACAGGACTGGCAGCTCAGAGTTCCGCATACTCTCCACTGGACAATGTTGGCTTGAGGCTTCCATGTATCAGAATACTGCTATCATTAATACAGCACCAGCAATGTGCATGTGCCTGGCACTGAAACATAGGATTAGAGGCAGGTCCCAGCCCCAAGGAACTTACAAACTAGGAAAGGGATGGTGAACTGTAGTCCACATCTATTTTTATGTGTCCTCTTTCCAGTACCTGGATCTGGCCCCAGGGACCAGTTCCTTCTCTCAAGCACTGAGAGACTGAGCTCAGGGGAAGGGAGCAGAGATGAGAGCATGCACACGAGGACAAGGGACAGATTCACGGCACACATTCATGATCCAGAGCCTCCTCTTCCTGAGTGCATCTCATTAGCACCCCCTCCCTCAACTTCTATATGCCCCTCAGAGCTAATTTTGTGCTAATTTTCAAAGCAGCCCCTTGAAGGGAAAAGGCTCCTCGTCCCTGCTTTAAAATCAGTGGGAGCTGAACCGCAGACTTCAACAAAGACAAGATTGAAGTTTCTCTGATGCTGCCAATTTTCCAGCTAACTTCAAAAACAAAATGAACTGTGGGTTCAACAGTCCACCTCCCTTGTAAAGAAATGCACCTTGGAGGAAGAAGCCTGTGTGCTTTGTGAATTGGATCCTGCAAAGACTTGCCCTCTGAGCAGGATGAATGCTGGTGTTGCCAATTAAACTTGTCCAAGAGGTGATTTGAATGCAATGGTGGGACAGGAGGTCCCATGTCTTGCACTTGTACAACAAATTGGATGGCACCACTGCAGATTTTTAATTTGGTCTGTAGCTTAATGCCAGGCTGCTGCTGAGCCCTAGCGGATAGTCAATTAAGCAATGTGCAGGCCTTATTAATGTGGTGTGTGTCTGTCTGAGAGGCAGGCAAGCTTGCTGCTCCCTGGAATCAGTTAGCCTTCCCTTCCCTCTCTTCTAAGAGCTCATGGGGAGCCGCTGAATAATTGCTGAGGATACACACGTGTTCACAACCCCCGATGTCAGTGGTAGGAAATGTCAGGCCCAGGGGCCAAATGCATCCCATGGCTAGTTTTTATTTGGCCTCTTTCTAGTTCCTGGATCCAGTTTCTTCCCCCAAGTGCTAAATGGTTGAGTTCAGGGGACAGGAGCAGAGATGAGGGCTTGCACACAAGGATAGGGGACAACCGTATGATCCGACCCTCCTTTTCCTAAGTGCACCCCTTAAGCTCCCCCACCCCCTAATTTCTATAGGACTCTCAGAGCATGTACTCATTTTCAAAGTGGTCCCTGGGAAGGAAAAGATTCCCCTCTTGTCCATACTGGCAGTCCTGAATACATAGAAGCTATGATGTTCATTAGCACTTACATACCTGCCCTCTCCCCTCACTCCCCATTCTGCTAGAGTGGCTACAGTCCTGACCCAAATAGAAATTTCATGGAATACCATCATTTTAGTAAGCTGTGGGCATTGCAGGATATTTGGCGTTGCAGCCAAAATATTCCAGCAGGAGCCTTATCCTGAGACTGTAGAGCAGCAGGGGGTGTGGAATCTTTTCCCGCCCAGGGGCCACTTTGAAAAATTAGTACAAGCTTCAGGGCCCAGATAGGCATTCAGGACACACTTAAAGGGTTTGCTCAAGTAGAGGAGGGTCCAGACTGTGGATTTGTTCCATGGATCAATGTCTTATGCTCGACTGAACGCCCTCATCTCTACTCCGTCCCCTAGCTCACTCTTTCAGACCAGACTCTGATTCAGATCCACAGAGCAGATTCAGGAAATTGGAAAGGGGTTAAATAAACAAACACACACTCATGGGTTGGCCTTGGTCCGTGGGCCAAACATTTCTGTAGCCCTGCCATATAGCCTAACGATCCCTGACATTTTCATTCTGAAGAGTTTCTCAATCATAATTGGCTTCCTGGGAAATTCTCACGCCCAGCGAGGAACATCCCTTTTAATTTATGGTAGTACTAGTTATGCTATTCAACTGCCTGTAAGTAAAGAAGTAAATGGATTTGTTTTTATTAGTATTAAGAGTAGATTTGGAGTGCAGAAGAAAATGCCCATTAAAATAACAAAGGGAAGCTCGTTTGATGTTGAGGACTAAGGAGAGATAATGAATAATAAAAACATGTCACCTGTCTCAGCTCATAGAAGAAGTCAAATACTTCAAACACCAGGCTTGACTTTGTACGTAATGAAATATTATGTAACATTTGAATAGGTATTATCCTCTCCTTAACTTGAAATTCCTGCAGTTACATAATTCACCAAAGACTGAAGTCAAAATGCCTTTCCCCTCCGATTAGGATATGCATGAGCTGCAATTTTCAGCATTCCACCTTCAGTCTCATACAGGGGTGCCCAAAGTTCTCAACACCCAGTGCCACGTACCCAACATTTGCACATGGCAGAGACATGGACCTCACCTAGGGTGGTCATAGGACCTCCCCTTTAAAAGAGGGCGCTTATGAAAAATACATGTTGCAGGGCTGCACTGGAACCAATGCAGCCCTGATACATGCGTTTTTTCATAAGCGTCCTCTTTTAAAGGGGAGGTATGCTCACCCTAACCTCACCTGTTTCATGATCGGCTTACAGAACTAGTGCTCTGTGGTAGAGTCAGCCCCACACAGGATGGGGAAGAGTGGGGTCCACGATGGGGGAGGGGATGAAAATAGGGGGCAAAGTGAGGTTTTGAGGGAGGGTGTTATAAGTATTTTAGGGGGGAGGGGTAATCTTGTATTTTATGTTTTTTTTATGATGATGTTAGCTGCCCTGAGCCTCTGAGGGAAGGGCAGGATAGAATAAATAAATAAATTCAATAAATCAGGGCTCTGCACTGCTGGCAGCTGCAGAGCCTCTGTGCCGCTCCCTCGCCCCTCCTGGAAGTGCCCCTCTCCTCACTGCCCCCTCCTGGAAGCGTCCGCTCCTTATTCAGAATCCCCAGTTGGAGCCAGAAGGGTGTGGCACTTTTGGGAGGAGGCCGAGGGCACGATGAGATGCTGTGCTGCTGCAGGTGAGACAGGTGTGCGGCCCTCACTATGGCTTCAGCCCGTCTCAGGACACACTCCCCTATTCGAGGCAGTTTCCAGGGTGCAGAGTAGCTTCCCTGCCTGCTCTTCCCTAAGGGCCAGGCCTCCTCTGCTGTCCTGGTTGCGAAGATTCTGAGAAGCAGCTGTAATTCAGTTGCTGAGACTCGGGTGCAACGAAGCAGGACACAGGAGACCATTAAGGTTGCATGCAGGAACAGCTGTGGCCAAAGCCTCACTTGAACTGCCCAAGAGCCAGTTTGGCAACCCCTGGTCTAGTAAAAGCAAATGAGTTCCCATTCTGATCAACAGGGGGCAGCAGTGAGCAAATTCACCTTCATATTAAAGGACTGGCACAAAATCCAAATGGGTAATGGTTTTGGAAGCCTGTGTAAGGGCGGGTGCATTTCTCAAGTAGGTTTTTTTTTTTTTAAAATGGCACACTTCTCAGAGAAATCTTGCTTTTTCACTGAGATCGCTGTTCTCTGCAATCACGTCCTTCCCGGCAGTCAAGAGATAGCAGCTGATTAGCATCACGCCGCTCGGGGCTGTAAGCGATCCAACAAAGGCCTTGAAGAGCATTTTTCTCCTTTATTGAAACACAATTTAAATGCTGATGGGATTATAATTATCTCACTATTGGCAGCAACAAAGCAGCTCAGCGTGATCAGCTCTATTCAAAAGGCGGAGGTCACCAAAATTACTTCAGGGGTAAAATTTTCCAAGAGTGCAGCAACATTAATAGCCTAGGACTGACTCCCTTGTGCGGCTGAAGGTAAAAGACCCTTGGGATGAACGTCATTAATGGCCATCTCCAAACTGTTGAGGGGGGGAACTGCCTCCCAACAGGATCTGGGACTCTGACAGCCCTTTCCAATGTACCAATCCTTAAAGTACTGGGCTGGTCATGATCATCTCCCCCCTCATAGCTGAAGAGCAGCTTCAGAGGGGGTATAAAGACAATTCACATCCACTGTAAAGTCCTTTTGAGGTATGGTGGCTTGACTGAATGGTTAAGGCGCTCGACTATATCTCTGAAGGCTGTGGTTGGTCTGACACAGGATGGCCACCTCTAGCTCACCCAGCCATGAATTTATTTAGTTTTTATTTATTTATCTATCTATCTATGTTTATTATTCCGTCCTGTTCCAGTGGCTCAGGGCGGGTTACAACCCACATCATCATAAATAGACAAAAATAAAGCAAGTTAAAAACCCTTATCCCAAACCTCCCCGAAGCCCTAACCCTGCTCGCCAAATGCCTGGTCAAGTTAAAATGTCTTACGTTGTCTCTCTGGAAGAGAAGCAGGCTCAGGATCAGATGATGCTCCAGGGGGAGAGAGTTGCAAAGTTGTCAAGCAGTCACTGAGAGAACGTCTCTCCGCACGGTCTTGCTGTGTGAATTTGATGGCGGGCAGAAGGCACATGCAAGCAGGCACTCCTAGCTGACCTCAGAGGTCACAATGGTGTTATACATGAGTCAAAAAGATCGCCCCCCCCCGAAGGGGCTTATAGAAAGAAGTGGTGGGACCCCATGTGGAAAGGCGGAAGGAGAGCAAAGTAGGTCAAGTTGGCCTCTTAGAAATTCCCTTCAGAAGACCGGCCTCATGCAAAACACCCAGCCTAAGAAAGAAACAGGAGGAGCCGGTAATTAAAAGATATGGAGTAATTGGGATGCAAGGCACACTTCCCCTTTTGTGTAACCTCCAGAGATGGAATTGTCCTGCCTAGCACCATTCCCTGGTTAAAAAATATGAATAGTCTGCCCTTGACCCTTTCAGTGACCCGAATGAGCCATCAAGTCACCCAGGTGCAAGATTCTCTTGCCTCTTCATCCAGCCTGACATCCATTTCCTTGTCTCCCAGGACCCACCTGGAAAGACTCCATTCAATGCCCATTGCGAGCCTTTGCCTAGTCCTGGGCTCCCAAGCACCCACCCAGGAAGCCTCTTTCTAGTATCCCAACACCCATTGTTTTTGTGCGGCTTTGTCCCCATGTCCCTATAATTGACCTGAGCTCCACATTGTAGAGTTGAGTTGCTTTTGGATGTGGATATACACGAGTCTCCTGTGCAAATCTGCTCCAAGGGATTCCCAGGCCTAGGTCTGTCCCCATCTCACTCCTGACTCATCACAACAGGCAAGGAGAAGTAACCCATTTCCCCACCTTCCTCTCTGTCTCTCCCTGCTTGAAACTCAGGCTTGAACCCCTCGCCCCCCCGCCTTCCCACCCTTGAAGACTTGCTTGTTAAGCCCTGATGAATAAACATCCGCTCTTTCTTTAGAATATTCCTTGGTTTTGGCACGTCTTTTTGGGGAGAAGAGGGTAGGCCAACGGGCTGTAGCGTGCCAGGACCTCAGACTGAATCGCCATGACCTCAGACTGAGCACGCGGGGACCCTAGGTGACTGAAAAAGGCTAATTCCCTAAATTTTGAGTTCGTGCCTGGGCATTGGGACCTTCCCCCTCCAGGACTCCCATGGATAAAGGGTCACATATTAAACAATGGGCAGGGACCCATGTTCACTGTGTTTTCCTGATTGTCGTCAATTGAAAAAAAGGAGTGAACATGGGTCCCTGACAATGGGACATGAAGAAGGAGCTGGTCTTTCAGATATTTATTTATTTATTTATAAATATTTGTTAGTCGCCCCCTCATGCCTACGGCATCTCGGGGCAGCTTACAGCATAAACACACACAATAAAATTCATTAAAACAATGTTTTAAAAATACAATCCCCCCCTACCCCACCCTCCCCTCCGAAGGCCTGGGCAAACAGCCAGGTCTTACAGGCTTGCCGAAACACCAACAGACCTGGGGCCAGATGGGCTTCCTCCGGGAGGAAATTCCAGAGCCTCAGCCCGGACACCGAGAATGCTCTCTCCATTGTGGCCCCCCGCTTTACACAGGGGACCTCCAAAAAGGCACCCCCGGTGGACCGCAGGAATCGCTCTGAGGCGCGGAGGGCGAGGCAGTCCCCAAGGTATGAGGAGCCCAGACCGTGTAGGGCTTTATAGATCAACACCAACACCTTGAATCTGGCTTGGTACGCTATAGGCAGTCAGTACAGAGTATGGAGCACAGGTGTTATGTGCTCCCGCCTTCCTGTCCCTATAAGGAGACGGGCGCGCGCATACTGCACCAGCTGCAGCCTCCGAACCAGAAACAAGGGAAGCCCCACATACAGCGCATTGCAGTAATCTAGCCTTGAGGTGATGAAGGTATGAATGAGGGTGGCCAGGTCGGGCCTGGAAATGTATGGACACAGCCTCTGTACCAGATACAGCTGGCGGAAGGCGGCCTTAGCC
>QEPC01007512.1:14304408-14322408 GCA_003113815.1 Sphenodon punctatus
ACTTCGCCTAACACTCTGCACCCTGCCATGACAAGCAGTCATGGCGGTAAATGACGGCCAGCCATAGTGACTGGTCATGGCAAACTCAATCTTCCCCCAAACCCCATGACCACTATACATGCCATCATAATTACCAACCAGCATATTACCAACTTACGGAAAGTTCAAAAATCATCAGTTAGACTCCATTTTGCTTACCCTTTTCCAGAAAGAAAAAACATGATTAGCCTAAAATCCATGACTTTTTTGTTTGTTTGTTTGTTTTAAAGTATGAATTAATGTGTCTTGACTTAGCTTGTTATGACTGATTTGGCCTCTCCTCTGCATGTGTTTCAAATACAGTGTTGCTAGTTGTTCCTAGTTCACAGTAATTGATGTGATTTCTCACCCTACTGTGAAAACACTCACTAGTGGGACCAAGACTGGGGTCTGTCTAAGTTGTTTTTAAGATAATTCTGGTCTGGATGGAGGAAGGAAGTGCCAAAAATCCCTCTCTCAGAAGAGAATGGGCCTCACACCAGTGGTAAAAAGCTGGAGGATTGTGTTCTTAAAAGACAAACTCATCAGGAACCAGAGGCCCCCCTCTTACGGGTTACATCTGCCCGTCAAGTCCATACATGCCCCCCCAGACCAATACTGAAGACCTGGTCCAGGCTGTAAACACTTAAACAGAAAACATGCGATAAGATGAACTAACATTAGTAACACGGCGAGATGCACGGGAGAGTTGTGCACAGCTATTGAAGCATGTAGTTAGATAACTGTGTAGAATCAGGAGCTGCAGCAGCTTAAGAAAAAAAACAACCAAGAATACTCTCTAATCCAGACTCCCATATCCAGATCGTTCTCTATTCTGGACATGTTTTATGTCCCCCTATTACTTAAATAGAGCGTGTACAGTCTAGGGAAGAGCGGACAGTGCCCATCAGCTCTTCAGCTGATAAGGAGGATAGCACCATCCAGTGCTGATTGGTGCTCAGCAGTGGAACCTTCCTTACCTGAAAGGACTCTCATCACCAGACGAAAAGCGTACCCACCGGCGTCCAAAGGCGCAGTGCCAGATCCAGGCAAGTTGGGGCCCTGTGCAAAATTGTGATGTGGGCCTCCTTCCAAAGTAGGAATGTTTGACGATGGACTTACATTGAATCGCTCATTAGAAAAAGGAACATGTAACTATAATTCATGTTTGATGTCCAGTTAAGGATAATGTACTCTTAAGGGACTGGGGCTCTCTTAATTTCAGGACTATACTTATATATATTTGTGATTTCTTGTTTATTCCTGGACCTTATGATTTGGCAGCGGCAGCTCCTGAATTGCTGCTGGTCCCCCACTGCTCCTACGTTTGAGGTTCTCTGGCTCCATGTTTTACATCATGTCTTCCCACAGTCATGTTGTCATTTCTGTTTTATTCATTGATCCCTATTTGGAGGGGGGTGGGTGGTGTTCTGTGGAGGTCCCCAAAACATGAGGCCCTGAGCGGCCATACAGTTTGTACTATTCAGGATCCGTCCCTTCAGATGTGGGATAAAATCTTGAGAAGCAGCACTTCTCCTGGTGTCAGTTTTGGTGACAAATACTTTTCTTACAAGGGGCAGCTGACAGAGTGAGGAAAAAACCCACATGCACATCTCATGCTGTCTTTGTAAGTGCTAAAATTTATTACACAAGATGATGCAACAGCTAAGAGAGCAAATTTCTACATTGACCCCCCTAATCTGCAATTCAGAACAACAAAATTATTTCACTTTTTTAAGGATAACCAGGGAGAAAAAGAAAGAAAAGGATGTCAAGCATGATTGATCAGTCAGGCCTACATGATGTTCACTGCTGTAGAAGGAATGATGAAATACACCCAATCCTGTTCAATAAATTACTAAAACTTCTGTAAACAGGTTGCTTGGCACTGAAAGTTAAAACTCAGCACAGTATCTTTATCCTGACCTGAACAGAAGACAGGCAATTCTGTGTGTGCATCCAGTCTTTGGGAATCTTATTTACACAGGTATCTCATATATTACTTTTTAGCACACCCTAGCCAGAGAGCAACCAGAAATATTATCACTTTGTGGGAAATGCAGGGGGAAAGATAGTGATTAGCCTCCCTTACACAGAAAAATGCCTGAAGTGGAGTAAACTCCTTCCTTAACTTCCATTAACTTTGCATGACAATATGTTCTTGTAATAGGGTACAGAATAGGGTGGCCAGATCCAAGTCAGAGGAATTAGGGACATTGAGGGATGCTGAAAAGAGAGACATCCATTGTGTTTCATGGACTGTGCGGTTCAGAGTAAGGGATGCCATTATGTAAATAAGGGATGACTTATGTCTAGTACACCTGCAGGGTTCCAAAACAAGGATGAGCCCTTAAAATAAGGGATATTCCTTAAAGAAAGAGTCACCTGGCAACCCCAGTACCGGGCTTTGAGGTGTTCACACACATATTCCAGGGTGTTTGTTACAGCCCTGGGGCTCTTTAAGAGCAGGAATTCTGGGAGTAGTAGTTTCCCTAGGAAGGGCTGAGAGTACAGAAATCACAAGATCAGGGAAGCGAGCAACTAGATTGGTGGCTTCTTTCTAGTTGGAGCTGGCAAAACTAGTGTGAGGGGCTGACTTTTGAATGTATAGGGTTCTTGCGCCTTTGGTGACAAGAATGAATTGGAATATGTTGTAGGAAAAACATAATAAAGCCAGGGACTTCCAGGTAGAAGGCCACTCTCTTAAAGACTATAGAGTCCCTTGTGTCTGTACTACCCTACAGGCTCTCTCAGTTTACAGTCCCCTCCCCCCTGCCTCCTCCCTTACTCCACACTAGGACTCATACTCTATACCCAGGGGTTGCTTTACAATGGCTCAATAATTAATGAACTTGTGGGCCAAAAATGAAAGGCCTAATGAGTCAATGTCATGATGGTGTTTCAGTTAGCCTTGATCATGGAAGAAGAAATGTCTAACGAACTAGTTTTGAACCAGTCTACACTGATTTTTCCATTTGCTTCCTCTCACTAGACATGGCTCATGAAGAAGAAACACAGAAGCCGGAAACGCAGTAAGCAGCCCAGAGCATTGGGCTGCTTACTGAGCTGATAATGTTGGCCATGGGAAGGGAGTGCTCTTAAGCATCCGTCAAGAGGGATGAATACATGAATTCAAGAGGTTTGTGGTTGGTTTTGTCTTCATTCCTAATGGCTGCGGATAAAAATAATAATAAAAAAAAGACAATCTTGTTGCTCCAATCCGAGTTATGTCTTGGATGATTGCTTGCGTAGCTCCCTCTTGGCTGTATTTGGAAGAGTTCGGACTTTCAAAAGAACGGAACAGCCAAAGGATGAGGTGTGTTGTAGGTGAGTTTCTTCCTATTGCTTCCTAGTCAGCTGCTTGTCATGGTGGTAGATGGTTAAGGTCTTATTTTTTCAGATGACCAACTGGGATTCTTCTGTTGGCACTCGGATAGTTGGAAGGCCTTTTGTTGGGGATGTTCTAGTCATTCTGCAGCCAAACAGGGGGTTGAACAAGATGATCTCTGAAGGCCCTTCCACTTCTGACATTCTATGATTCTCCACTGAGAGAACTACCAGATCCGACTTTCAGAAAAGTAGCCAGTTGGAAATGGCATGAAAGAACAGTGTGGTTGGTTTGGGAGAAAAGTTGTAATGTGCCTTTAGAGGACAGCGCCCTTCAGATTCGGATGGGATTCTGCTACATCTTGTGTGGGAACTGAAGGTCTGTTTTGTTGATCTGCAGCTTGGAGGAGATACGGTGTAGCAACTGGAAGGTGAATCACAGTGCAACTGACTATTCTAAATAGGTTTATGAGCTGAAGTAGGATTTTGTCACTGCTGCATCAAGTGTGAGTACAGTGGGTGTGTGGAAACCATGGTAGATTGCTGTTTCATTTCAACTGATTCAACTTGACGGAGGACTGAGCATGAGATCTGCTGTTGGGAAGAGGAAATCTATAGAAGATTCAGGGAGGATGCATGATGATGGTGGTAGAGAGCAAGGGGGCACATTTTAAAACAACATTGAATAAGCCTAACTTTGCAAACTTGACAATCTTTCTTTTCTTATTAAAGACAAGTTATCTTGCTTGCCAGGTGTTCGTTTTCCCAAGGTCTCTTGACGGTGGTCCTGGTGTAAAACTTGCTGGCCCCTTGTTAAAAGCTTCAAGTCATGTGGGAAAGTAACACTTCCTCCCTGTCAATAAAATGTTCACAAGCCCATGTGGGCTTATTACAGTCATTCCTGCAGAAATAAGTGATACCTTGAGAGAGCCGGCGAGAAGAAAATAGCAGTCCTTACCCAATTTCACCCAGTTGGAATCGGCTGTGAGACACTGATGTACCATAAAAAAAAGGACACAGATTCTCCCTCCCCATAGAGTCCTCTCCTGATAATATGAATAAAGCTGTGTTTTTAATATGTCTTTCCAAAGCTGCAAAAAGGATCCCAGTCTGATTGGTCCAAGTCAATTAAGGGGTTTGGACTCTTCTAACCTTTATTTGATTAAGTTTTTAATTGTCCACCTTTGTCCTGTGCAGCTGCGAAGTATTAGGTCAATGCCTGACATTCCTCTGTTCTCCACCTCCAAGCACCGCCCGGTCCCTTTATTCAGGATGGCGCCGTTCTAAAATTAAATTTAAAAAAATCCATGGGTGAGGACACTGTAGAAAACCTGCAGCTGCAAATAGAGACTGATTCTTGCTCTGAGCTTGAGAAGTGCCTTGCAGATGAGTGGCTGCTAATGCTATCTACATAGAGGTAACCCCTTTCAAATACAGAACCTTGATTCTGCAGGGTGCTTAGCACTCCAGCCAGTTCAAGCATGTGCTTAATATTAAGCTTACACAGAGTTAAGGCAAACATTTATTCCTTCGTGCTCTATTTGGGGATGGGGCTCTATCTTGTGGGCCCCTTCACCAAAATGTCCAAGCTTGCACTGTTCACAATAGCCTGTGCCTTTATCCCCCATGTCAATTCTCAGGTCCCTAGCTCCTTGATGAGCACACTTAAAAAAATTGCCTCTTAACATGAAACCTAGGTTGCATGAAAGGACTGTTGCCCTGTGTAGTCTTATTAAAGGCCCTTTTCAAACGGGCTGACGGGGGGGATGGGTGGAGGCTGCGGTGGGTGGGCGGTGCATGGGCGGCTTGTTACATGGACACCCACCCACCTCCATCCACCATTGGTGCCCATTGCTCTGTGCGTGGGCAATGAGTAGACGTGGGTGGAGCGCGGGAGCGCACATGCCCCCCCCAGCGGCAGTTGCATGGACGCCCCCCCAGCCCACGTGAGTGGGGAAGGGATGTCCGTGCAAAAAGGACCAAAGTCAATGGGACCACTTGCATGCTTCAGCTCTGACACAAAGTACTCAAGTGCACAGGACCTAGCAGAATAGAGATGGAGACAAGATCATTCAGATAATTACATTCTCAGCACAACTTCTGATGGTAAGAGTATGCATTAGTCCATTCGTGGTCAGTCAAAATCAACTAGCACATTGCACTTGCCTGCCTTAGAGAAAGGTATTCCTTAAATTTCTGGGGGGATCACAGCTCCCATCTGAGGTGATGTACTGTAATAAATCCCTTGCTGCATGGATAAAGGCACCAAAGTACCTAGTGGACATTTGTACTTATGGGCCTTATGTGCTGAGGGTGCTACTTTCAAAAAAGCTCAGCATCCACATTTGGGATGTTGTTTTCAAAAGAGGTCACTGCCCTATTACCCAGGGCAGTCTTTAAAAAAAACTGCTTTAGGGTGACACCTAAGTGACCTCATTTTTGAAAGCCTTTTGGTGCCTAAATGAGATCTGATCTCTTTTGGAAATTTGGCCTGGATTCTAGATGCCAAGTGCTTGAAAATCAGCAGGTAGGCTCAAAGCACCAGGACCTGAAAGCTTTGGTCCACCTGAGCTAACCAGAGATTTAATTTCTTTTAACCTGAAGTTGAAATGAGTACCTAGAAAAATGGATAAGCTCACTGAATCTACACCACCTAAACCAAAAGTGGTGGTTTGGGTAATAATTGATTTCCACTTGTGCTCCACTGGGTATCTGTTTAGGATTATTCCATTTCAGTCTGGGAGGGGGAGTTCAATCTTTCTGTCATTTAGGTAATATCATTTTGGCAATACTTGCATTATTGTGCATGCACAATTGCCAAAAATGAAACAACCTAAATATTAAAATGACTGAAAAACCAAAATAACTGAATAAAAAACCCCCGAATACCCTCCAAAATGAAACCAAATACCTCAACAATAAAATATGTATTTGGTTTTTTAAAAAAAACAACAAACAATAGAAGATGCTACCACTCAGGTCCACCCAGCGGACATGTGTGGTAGCACCCGTGTAAAAGTGGGGGTGGGTGGGTGGGTATGCATTCCCGTGACCCACACTCCCCACCTACCTCCACGGTGCAACCTGGAAAATTCTGGGTTGTACCGTGCAGTGGCCGACGGGTGGATGGGCGTGCACACCGAGTGCACACCCATCTGCCACCGTCTAAACTCTCCCCCACCCACTGGAAGTGCGTGTGCACTCCACCAAGCACACATGGACCCACCCCCCACCTGCTTTTGTTTTGGTCACTGTTAGTGTTTGGGGACCCAAAATGTGAACAATCACCACGGATAATAAAGCCACTCGCTATCTGTTTCACCTCTGTTACAATCTGTCGCTAACATGAAGAGACTCTTTTTTTGGCTGAGAGAGCCACTCCCCACTGTCAGGCTCAGGCCAAGAGCAGACTTTCCATGTGGGGAGCAGTGGAGGAGGAGCGGAAAATACCCCTCCCGCCCCAGCATACTGGTGAGTCTTCCATCACCCCAATCCATTGTTATGCAGATGTAAACATGACACAGGACTTGGATGGGGTGGGAAAGAAAGCAAACGAAAAGGCTGTCACACACCTGTATGAAATTCCAGCGCTTATGGAGGCTGCTCTTGACCTTTTCGCAATCAAGCAGTTGTGGGAACCGGCTTTTCATGTTATCCACCAGGCAGCGGGTATCAGGCAGGAGAGTGGTTGTTCCGAGGGCCCCCAGATGAAGTAATCCTTCCTTGGTGTAGCGGGCAAGCTGTGGAAGCATAGAACAAAACTATGAATTGATACTTCAAGTTCTCAAGTGCCTTTAGAGCAGAGGTGTGGGAGTGAGTGGATTCAGGAATCTTATACGCTAGACTCAAAGCCTGAGCAAAACTTGAGTTTGGATGGTGTACAAACCTGAGTGTGCAAACCTACCCCAGTATTTGAACGGCCATTAATTTAACACCTCCTCATAGAGGGAGTGTTTACTTCACTTCTTTGAGTCATTATGAATCCAGATTTGTGGAACCTAGGCTCCATCACCTGTTCCAGTAGAGCTGAAAGGGTGGAGGACCTACTCAATGAGAAGGCACTGAGCTTGCTTCTTGTGGGCCTTGGCCATGATGCTGGTACAGATGCTGTAGTGCTCTGCGGCCTGTGCACAAGAGGCACTCAGCCATGTATCAGAATCTGGAATCTTCTGAGAACAACGGCCAATGTTTCTTACATCTAGATTTATTTATTTAATTTATTTATTGCACTTTTACCCCACCCCTCTCACACAGCAACTCGGGACAACTTACAAAATAAAACAAACAATATAAATATAAATACAAATACAAATTATATAATTAAAACATTATAAAATTATACTAAAGCTCTGGCTGTGCATAAATACCCTACACCTAAAAATACCCTCCCCAACCCATCAACCTGCCCCACCTCCCTTCCCAGGTCTTACAATTTTGTCAGAAGGCGAGGAGATTCAGGCTAAGGCGAACTTCCACTGGGAGGGAATTCCAGAGCAATGGCACAGCCTCCGAGAACGCCCTCCTGTCCGTCCAAACTCGCAGATAGAGTGGGACTTCCAGGAGGGTGCCCCTGGACAACCGCAGAGACCACCTTGGGGGTGAGGCGATCACTCAGATAAGCAGGGCATAGGCCAAGAAGAGCTTTAAAGGTCAACGCCAGCACCTTGAATTGGGCCTGGCAGACAACAGGCAGCCAATGCAGTGCATGGAGCACAGGTGTAATGTGCTTACGTCGACCCGTCCCTGTTAAAAGAAGGGCCAGCGCATTCTGCACTAGCTGCAACCTCCAGACCAGCNCCTGGGGCCTGTCCCCGTAAGGAGGCGGGCTGCCGCATTCCGCACTAGCTGCAGCTTCTGAACCATCATCATGGGCAGCCCCACGTAGAGCACATTACAATAGTCTAGTCTCGAGGTGACGAACGCATGGATGAGATCGGAGTCTGAGACGTAAGGGTGGAGCCCCTTCACCAGATGTAATTGGTGAAAGGTGCCCCTAGCCACAACCAACACCTGGGAATCCAGGCGTACCTGCGAACCCAGGAGCACCCCTAGGCTCCGCACAGATGGAGCTAAAGAAGGATTAATACCTCCAATAATGGGGGAAACCTCCCATGACAGCTTGGCAGTGAGTGTTGTCAGGATCGGGGCCCCAAAGTACACAGTCATACAGGAATTAGCTCAAACAGTTTATCATCACTTTTAGTCTCCACCTCTTATCTCACTATGCCGGGTATGCGATCCCTCCGGCCCCCTTAACTTACTAGCCCTGAGCACAATCAGGTATCAGCCCACTGGCTTGCTTTCAGTAACAGTCTTTACCAAAGTCTTTCATCTTGTCCTCAAGTCCCTTTTCCTTCAGGACAGTTTCTCCTTGTTCCAGGCTCCAAGGCAGATAGGCAACTTCAGTGCAGCTCCATCTCCTACAGAGTCCAACAACAGACTGAAGCTTAGCTGCCTCAGCTCTCCTATATAGCTGGGTAGCCACATCCAGCTACTTCCTCTTCCTGTCTTTCAGGAACAGCTCTCTTAAAGGGCCAGTAGGCCTTTCAGGCTGCACTCTGTTATACCTCCTCACTCAGACTACCGGTCCCGCCAACTAACATCACCTCTGTCTTATCGGGATTGGGTTTCACTTGGCTCGACCTCATCCAATTCCCCACAGCGGCCAGGCACCAAGATAGCAATGAGACAGCAGGACCTGGGTTGGATGAAAATGACAAATATAGCTGGGTGTTGTCAGCACACGGGAGGCCACCAGGGGACAAAAAATACAGTCCCCTAGCACCACCCGCTCCTAACTGTGGGGTAGGAACAGAACTATTGTAATACAGTTCTATTCACCCCCACTAGGTTCCACAGACATGTCACTAACAACTCATGATTAATGGTATCAAAAGCCATTGACAGATCTAATAGCACCAACAGGGTCATACAACCCTTGTCCAGTTCCACAAGGAGGTCGTCAACTAAGGCCACAAGCTCTGTCTCTGTGCCACAACCCGCGCGAAAGCCAGACTGCATGGGATCAAGAAAACCGATGCTGTCCATATGCACCTTGAGCTGGCGGGCCACTACCCATTCAATAACCTTCCAATAACCTTAGGGCACAATCGTCCTTTGGGATAGCATGTTGTGAGTCCCACTGAATTTAATGTGACTCCTGCTAACAGCTAATGCAGGCTCTATTCTGCCAGGGGATACTGCAGTTAGCTACTGAGGCAAACAATGAGCCTAGACAAGGGTCGGGGACCCTTTTCCCTCCGGGGGCCACACTGAAAATGAGTACGAGCTCTGAGGGCCACATAGAGGTTGGGGGCGGGGGTGCTTAATGGCTGAATTCAAGAAAAGGAGAGCCCCAGATCATGGCTCTGTGACGTGGATCTGTCTCCTACCCTTGTGTGCAGGCCCTCCTCTCTGTTCCATTATCCTGAACTCAGTTTTTCAGTGCTTGAGGGTTAGGAACTGGATCCAGGGGGCAGATCCAGGCACTAGAAAGGAGCCACGTAAAAACTTGCCGAGGGCCACATTTGATCCACGGGCCTGAGGTTCTCCACCCCTGGGTAAGACTGTTCTGGGGAAGGGGAGCAAGGTCCTGTGCACTGGAAGAGGTCTCCTTGCTCCCCACACACACCCCCGGGCTCAGAAAAGCTGAGTGTGGGAAGAACCTGACTCAGCTTCAGTGGCGGTGGCGGGGAAGGAGCAAGGTGGCAGCAGCGGTTGGGACTCGGAGGAGCAGCCAGCACTGCAGCCAGGTGGTGAGTCAACCCAGGGAGTCAGGCTCTCTCTGTCCCCTGTTGGCCGATTGCCATCCAAAACTGTTTTAATCCTCCCATATGATGTTTGATGTTTTTAAAGTTTTATGGCTCGTAAGCCGCCCCGAGCCACTGTGCGGGAGGGGGCGTGGCATTAAATTTGTTTAATAAATAAATAAATATAAATAAAACTGGATAATATTTGGCCAGCAAAGCCCCTCTGCCCACCTCTCCCCTAAAGCTCACTGGAGCAGCACCAGGCCATTGCCAACCTTGTGGCACTGCTCCAATGAGCTTTACCGAGATCTGGAAATCTGGAGATATGTAACTGGCTCAGGATTTGGGGATTAATCTATAAGTGCCATTTCCAGGCAGTTACGGATTAATCTGAGTCCAAAACGCCCATCCCTAAAACCCCCCAACCCAGTTCCGTTCATAGCTGTGGCAGAGAGGGAATGGAGAGTGGGTGTGTGCTGTTTATACACAATAAACTGATGGTAGTGCCACACCTGGCAGTTTGTATGGACAAAGACCTTGAAGTACAACAAGGGAAGAGGAGAAAGGAATGTACTGCTAAAGCTCCTGTCACTTCTGTAAACCAATGACAGCATAAGTAAGATCCAGTAAATGGATACTTGGGTTCAGAAATAGCCCAAATAACCGCATGATTGTTCACCACAAAGGGAATGATACATTTGCAAAGCTTAACAAAAGCCAACCCAAAATATTCCCTTAACATATTTAAATTCATGGAGTGAAATGGAGATGAATGACAGCAGCCTGCCTTTTTTAGTTCGGGGGGAAAGAGATACACAGCTGCTTATTTAAATTATGAATCAGTCTATTATCCAGCAGACAAATGAGGAGTATTCAGAACATTAATTAACTCAGCATATCTGTGACCCAGATGTTTAAAGAGAGGAACTAAGCCGCATCGGGAGTTATGGTTATCTTTGTTAGAGTAATTAAACACCAAAATTCCAGCTACAACTGAAGTAAAAGGGTCTGACTTGAACCAATGAAAATGGCGACAGTTAGGTTATTTGCATTTATTTTTGCTTTTAATGCACCATTTCAAGCATGATACGGATCAGGCTGCCTGACCGTGTTTCTATTCAGTAAGGGAGGAGGGTTCGGTGGCTAGGGAGAAAACCTGGGATTTAAGACAACCAGGTATGGTTCTCTGCTCCACGAACAACTTTCTGTGCGACCTTGGGGAAATCCTTTAGGTTTGCTGTGCTTTTATTCCCACAAAGGAAAACAGGAATACCAGCACTTTCCTACTTCAAAGAGTGTGTGAGAAAAGTCAGGTGCTAATTGGCTATGGTATCCTCACGATTTCAGACATACGGAATAGATAGTATAGTACCCACTGCCCCACTCTATTCACTATTGGTATAGTCCAAGAATGGTCTAGACCAGGGATGGACAAATTGTGGCTGGGGAGCCATATGTGGCTCTTGTACAGGTTAGGTGCCTGTGCCTCTCTCAAGCAAGGCTAGTTAAGAACCCCATGCTCCCTCAATGGGGCTGTGTCTTACTTCACTGCACCCAAGTCTTGGCAGCTGAATATCACAGCTGCTCCTTGGATTTTCAGCAGCCATGGTCCCAAAGCACCAGGTCTGCCAGCCAATCACAAAGCAGAAGAGGTAGGTGTGTGTGTGTGTGTTTGGCCATGGTGGAAAACTTTGGCCATTTCTGTGTGAACAGAGTGGGGCAAAGGGATTAGAGTTGGCTACAGTAGGTTGGGGATGATTTGGATGAAGCTTTGTTCTACCAGTTCTTGGGGAGCAGACACCAGAAGCATAAATTACGCTGCTCTAATTTATGCTCAGTGACTTGTGTTCACCACATTTTCTCCATCGATGACAATAGGGAAAACAGAAAAAACATAGGTCCTGCTTACGCCAAGGCCAGAATGGGCACGTCAAAGGCCAGGGAGTCGTAAGTGGTTTCCTAATGCCATTTCTTTCATGCCAAGCAGAACCCAGAGGGAGGGGATTAGCTCTAACTGTATAATCCCACCATCTATGAATATGGATTGAGGAGAAATTTCCTCTTTGATTTTGCCAGATTCCCCAGTTTGCGTGTGTGATAGGATTGTGTACATGAAATGGGAAGCAATGTGTTGTAAGCAGTTGAAAGTGTGGGATGAAAATCTGAACTCTTGGGTTCTATTATCAGTTCAGCTACTGATTAATTGAATGGGATTGGAAAAGATATTTGGTTCTTCTGTGCCACAGCTAAATGGGCATAATGGCAGGAGCATTGTCAGTGCTTCCCTCCACCAAGCCTCAAGCAGAGGGAAGAGAGGGTCTGGGCTGTACGGATGTGTGAACGCAGTTTGGAAGTTCGGAGTTCAGCCCGAACTCGGCCTGTTCAGACGGCTTCCGAACCACACGCTCAAACTTCCGAACAGTTTGGAAAAGTTCGGATGAGTTCGGGGGCGGGAAAAATGTGACTTTGGGTGGGGAAAACATGACTGGAAGGGGGAGGCAGCTAAGGAGTAGACTTCCTGGCACCAGGGGTGGAGACCAGGGGTGGCTTCAGGTCCAAAAATACCGATATCGAAAAAGGTTCGGTTTCGATACCAATAGCACTTTTTTGAATGTTCGGCTGAACTGAACTCCGCCGAACCGAACAGCCGAACCCGAACTCGGATTTCGAACCAAACGACCGAACGGCGTTCTGTTTGCCCATCCCTACTGGGCTGGATGAGCACAGAGATACAGGTGTGAGTGGCGATAGTGTTGTCTCATTGCCCACCCAAACCCCCCAGCATTACCCAGGAGGACCCACTGCTGGGAATGTGTGGGGCTGCAGGGGGCTGTGCTGTACTGTGGGGACTG
Organism: Sphenodon punctatus; assembly: GCA_003113815.1. Lineage (NCBI taxonomy): Eukaryota > Metazoa > Chordata > Lepidosauria > Sphenodontia > Sphenodontidae > Sphenodon > Sphenodon punctatus. The sequence goes on from QEPC01007512.1 coordinate 14,317,355, forward strand.
GAGTTGGGTCTGTGTTGCTGCTCAAATGGGGGACATGATGCCACCTCTGTTGCTGCCGGGGCTGTCCATTTTTGGGGAGGGGAGGCTGCTGCTGCTACTTTGAATTTGCCGGGGAAATGTTGGCAGCAGCTCCCCTTGGCTGGAGTGCATTCTGGTTGGTGGGCTGCATGGTGACTTTGTTCACACAGTCGCTGCATGGCAAGATGCACTCACTTGGAAGAGAGAGCTGGAGAGAGAGAGAGAGAGAGAGGATTTGCCAGCAGGCTAGTGCGCTCATCCCAAGAGGTAGGCAGGTCGAGTCTGTTGCCTTCCCCACTCCCCCTACCTTTTGTTGCTACTCTTATGTATATAAGATTGAGCAGCAGCTGCCTTTGATTAAAATGCCAGGAGGCCAGGTTGAAGCCTCACTGTGCTTAGTTTGGATACGGGATATTTGACATGGATATTTTGTGCAGTGACTGAGTGCAGTAGGGGAAAAATGCAAACAGAATTTAAAAGCTTTTCCAAAGGCTTTACTTGCAGGCTTCTTATATTTAATATCTTTACAGCAGTGTGAACACTTCAAAAATATATGCTTTTCATGTGACCTTATAGTGTCTTATATTGTTTCTGAAAGGAGAAAATGGTGGTGGTTTTTCTTGTGATAGCCCCTTTTAATTCCCACCCCCCTCTTCCAGAGTGATCTGATGCTTGAGCATTTTTTTTGTTGAACTTTGGCTTTTTTCATACTGGCCATGGTGCGGGGGGGAGATGGGTGTGCGCCACAGCAGCGTGGGCGGTGCAGGGGGGGGGCAGTGCACACGGGTGCACACCGATCCCCTCCGCATCCCCACACATGGAGCAATCACCGCTTTGGTGAATTGCTCCGTGAGTGGGTGATGGGTGGAGGTGGATGGGTCGCAGGAGCGTGTACGCACTCACTCCCACTTACCTGCCATGGCATGTACGCGGGGGGCACCCACTCATGCCCGTGCAGCAAATCTGCGTGGGCATGAGCGGGTGCATCTCATATAAAAAAAGACCTTTAAATGTTTAAACTGGTTGGAATATTTTGGTGGGCTCATATATTGGAAAAAAATTACAGACAGAAAATAGAAGCTTTTCCAAAGGATTTATTTGATATCTTGGTATATTCAATCTTTCTGTTGCAGTGTGAGCACTTCAGAATACTTGCTTTGCAGTTTGCACACAGCCTTGTGAGGTTGAGGTTTTAGTGTTTTTGAAAGGGCCCCTCTGATTTTTGTGTCCCCCCCTGCAAGCAATCTGACGTTACTGGGAATTTGGGGATCTTAAGGATTTTTCTGTGTATTTTTTCCTCTTGTTCACTGGGCTGGGAGCTTGTAGGAAGAACACTGACAGTACTAGATCAGAAGTGGGGCACCTTTTTCCTCACAGGGACCAACTGAAAAATTAGTACAAACTCTGAAAGTCACGTAAACGTAGGAGGCAGAGGTGCCTGGAGTGCACTCAGGAAGAGATCGCAGATCTGTGCCCTGGATCTGTCCCCTGTCCTTGTGTGCATGCCCCCATCTTTGCTCCCTTAAAGATTTTCAGTTCTTGAGAGCAGGAACTAGTTATAGGAGCCAGATCTAGGAACTGGGAAGGGGCTAAATAAAAATTTGCCATGGGCCACATTTAGGCCCTTTTCACACGAGACGCACCCACCCCATCTCCACGCGGTTTTGCTGCATGGAGATGGGTGGAAGTGCCTGTGTGAAAGCTGTGGGGGATGGGTGCAGATACGCTTCTGCGCTACACCCACCTCCATCCATCTACACCCACCCACAGAGCGCTGGGCTCCAATGCACGATGCTCTGGGGGTGGAGATGGGGGTGTGCCCGTGAGAACGGGCGCACACCCACCTCCACTCACAGCAGCTGCACACGCATCCCCCCCACCCACCTCCACTCACAGCGGCTGCACGCCCATCCCCCCCACCCACCGCGGGTCGTTTAAAAATGTCCTTAGTCCCTGGGCCTAAGGTTCCCCACCCCTGGTGTAAGGGAAAGAGAGCAGGGATGGGAGGGGATGGTTTGAAGTGAGGGATTAGAATTGCAGCACCACCACTGTGGCTTAGTAGCTAAGCTTTTGGACTACTATATTTTGCTAAAGTATTCTGCCCCATGCTGCCTCTTCTAGTCATACCCTGCTCTCTCCTGATGCAGCTGAGGTGGGGGTGGGAACAAGGGAACCGTCTGGGTTCTTTCGTGCATATGAAGACTGAAGTTCACACTAAAGCTTTCCCCACAGTTCGGCATTTATAGGGCCTTTCTCTGGCAGGGTGAATTCTCTGGTGTGTACCAAGAGCTGAGCTCACCCTGTGTGGCTTTCTCTGATGTATACTGAGTGTCCCAACTTCTCCTGAAGCTTTCCTCACATCCCTGGCTGGATTCTTCTTTTCAAAATAGCAATCTTTAAAAGCGAAACAAATCATGCATACATATAATGTCCCCTTAAATGCACGCAGTCCACAGCTACAAGATCTTCGACAGATGGCCATCCAGCTTCTGTTCGAAAACCTTCAGCGATGCAGAGTCTACAACCTCCCAGGCAGTGGCGGTTGGTGGGGCTGGCAAGGGGGTAGGGCCAGCATAAAAAATGTCTCACTTACATGATCGATGGGATAGAACACACAATGAATGAAACAACTACACAATGGTGGCGGCATAAAGTAGTGAGCAAAATGCAAAGCTCTGTGTGAAAAAAATAAAAACCAGCATTTGCTCCTGTAGATCAGGTGCTAGAACAAACAAACAAAGAAAAAATTGGCAACTCAAGGCTTCAAGTCTGTTTTAAATTAAGCAGGCGGGGGGGTTGACTAAATTACCTCAGAGGTAGCTTCAACTCTATGATTCTATTTAATGTATCCACCTTAACTCATGCATTCTATTGAGGTTTTGGGGCTGAATTATATTCCGACACCAAATGAAATATTGCAGAATGACACAATTTTTTCAGTGACCTGTTTTTATCTGTTGTGAGTGTTTGGATGCAGCCATCCCTAATCATTGAAATGCTCTGATTTGCACTGCATGGCTAGAAGTGGGACTACACAGAATTAGTCTTTGAGCAGTAGTAGGGGAGGGGGAGCTTGCAAATCTTTCATGCAGACAAAAATTAAAACCCTTCCTTAATATGATGGCTGTGATCTATGAAACACTTACTCTGGAGTAAGTGGTTTTGTAGACCATGGACTGTGTCAAGAAATTCAGCTAAAAGCACAAACACGTAGAACAAGTGTTTTTCTTTATGCTGCTTTGGAAACATCAATTGCTTTAATATAAGTGTTGTTTTATTAGGAGTCTTTGTTTTCATTCTGCTTGGCAGCTTGTCTTTAGCCGATTGGCCGGGAGCCCACGGGGCGATCTGATTTCTGTTCTTATACATTATCTCCTAACGTGGCACGGAAAGTAACTAGAGCAAAAATCAAATTAGCCCTTGTTGCAGGGAGCGGACGGATGAAGCAAACATGGATATTATGAAAAGCATATCACAGTGGATATATTAAATGTGCAGCCTATTGGATATAATATAACCAGATAAATAAAGCCCAGAATGCAGTTCTGGATTAACTTCAGTCTACTGCCTACTGTTTGATCTAACCTGCTGTCAGCCAAAACAGGGCTTGCAATGGCTTCAGGATTCGGTGGGTTATTTTTCCCGTCACCTCAAAGGCGAGCACAGTTATTCCAGGAAAAAATTACTGCGGGTAGAACAGCAGTTTACACTGTGTACATGAGCTGATGAATTAAGCTAATTTAGGTATCCAATTTATTGATTTATTTATTTTTTTAAAATCATTTTCAGAGCACCTTTTAATCTGGCAACTGGATGCTTTAATTACTGAGAATGAATCGGTGGGAAGCAACAAGCCGATTTCCCAGGCCAGAAAGAATTTCCCTAGGGCATGGGCGATTTGGACTCTGGCAAATCATAAAGGGAGCAATTCAGCATCAGGAGATGCCAGGACAAAGTGTTTTTGCTGGACATGAAGGGTCAGTAGGAAATCAGCTGAGAAATGCTTGCTGACAGAACCTGACTACCTTTCATGATAGGATAGAAGCAGAGACCTGTGTGTGTTCACTGAGTTTCCACCATTGCCATTAATGGGGAAAACACTGCTAGGGATGGGCGAACAGATCGCGGTTCGGGTTCAGTTGTTCGGTTCGGTCCGGTTCGGTCGCCGTGTTCGGGTTCAGCCGTTCGGTTTGGTCGTTCGGAAAGCTTGCATGGGTGAGAGCATGTGTTGTGGCTGGCTGTGTGTTTGTTTTTTATTCGTGTGTGTTTTGGCTGTGTCGTGTGTGTTGGTTTCGGTTTGGCTGGTTGGTGAGTGTTGGCGGGTGCTGTGTGTGTTGTGTTGGGTGTGTGGTTTTTAAAAAAAAAAATGGAGAAGAAGGTGACCAGTGCCACCACCATTAAATGCCGGACCTGGGGGAAGGCCAAGGTGGCGGAGCCGGTGGTAGAGGAAAAAGTTCCTCCGGCCGCTGCTGGACCTTCGGTGGTGGAGGAGGAGCCAGAGACGGTGGGCACAGGAGGTGCTGCTGCCACTGCTGCCAGGTTTGTAAACCTTTTTTTTACTTTGAGAACAAGAAATTTAAGGCTCTATCCATTAGGGCGAGCTCACTGGTGTGCGGGTGGGTGCGTGGGTGGTGGGCATCATTTAGGCACAAACAGTGGGCATCAGTGGGTAGCTGCGGATGTCTGCCACAGAGAGAAAGGGTACTGTAGTGTGGGGGGCTCTTCCAGCAGTCAGGCACGAGCACGAGCAGCACCCCCACCCAAACATGTGTCTGCCAGCCATCCCCACTCTCCAGTTGCCATTCCTACCTAGCACCCCCAAATAAGGGCAGGATTTGCACGTGCCAGCCAGGGTCTCTCCATTGCCATCCCTCCCTAGCAGGCAGCACCCCCAAATAAGGGCAGGATTTGCATGTGTCAGCCAGGGTCTCTCCATTGCCATCCCTCCCTAGCAGCACCCTAAGGAGGGCAGGAGAGCCAGGGTCTCTCCAATGCCATCCCTCCCTAGCAGCACCCCAGGGAGGGCAGGACTGGTA
>QEPC01007512.1:14352914-14381669 GCA_003113815.1 Sphenodon punctatus
GGGGGGGGGGGGGGCACCAGCTAGGAAGGAGGCTCTGAGTGCCGCTCAGGAATCCCGCTCACCTCCTTCCTCACCTGGCGCTTGGACAGGTTGGTTGGGAGCCCAGCTTGCCTCCTTCTCCATCTGGCACTTGGAACAGTTGGCTGGGATCCCAGCTTGTCTAGTGTGCTCTGGGTGCCAGGCGGGGAAGGAGGTGACCAGGGCTCCTGAGTAGCTACAGCCCCGTTTGTGAGCTGTGAGTGTCCTGTGACACTCACCCACACCCCGTGTGTTTTGAGTGTCAGTACTCATGGACTGTGGATGAGCGTCGCAGGACACTTACAGCTCACAAACGGAGCTATCGTCCTGTTTGTTAACACCCAATAATTAAAATCTGTCACAAGTAGAGATCAAAAATGACCGGAGCACATGGATACCTGATGAAATCTTATTTTAAAAAACCCACATGTTTCAAACGAAGTGAGCCAGACACGTGCTGCTTGGGAAGGCAAAAACCCCTCCGAGTTGAAAGATTTAACAGGTTTCAAAATTATTGTTATTGGTTAATTAGCAGGATAAGAAAAGGCAAATTTTGACCTGATACAAAATTTATTACGGATGACCAAAATGGAAGCACCCCCGGAGTGTGTTGCATAGTGCGCCAATATAATAAATAAATGTTCATTTTATGGTTGCATACAAACTTTCAAGGAATTTAAACATCCTCATTGTTTATTTTAATCTGGTTTAATTGAGTGTATATTGTAATTTACTATAGGAAATACAATTAAACAATACTGGTGAAAATCCAATTTCTCCCTTTCTATGTTGCCTCTTGTGGGAGCTTAATTTCAAAGCTTCTGTGTTTGCCGATAACAACGTTATAAAAAACATTTTCAAAGAGCCACGATGCAAATGATTAGCATGAAACAAAAGAACTGCCAAAAACTGGGCTCAGAATGCTAGGAAAGGGGACAATGAAGATTGGAAAGAACAGGACGAAAAAATCTGCTTTGAACTTGTTTGACGGGTGGACGGAAGGAAAGCAGCGGCGGTGCAGTATTCTAATTCAGAACATCAGGTAGGAAAAGAAAACATCATTAAGTTTAATCAAAAAACAGCTGAAGGAAAAAATAACCTGCTTTTAGTCATTCATCTCCCAGCCCAGGGTTACCAGACAATGTCAGAGTAATTGAGTCTCTCATACAATAATAAACTTAAAGACATAAGCTTCCATCTAGAAAGTGCAATATGCAGTTTGTGCCATTTACGAATTAATTATGCACATTTACAACAGAGGCCAAGTTATATTTAGCTGAGAAAACTACACAGCTGGCTGATTGTTGTGTGACGGGAAAGACAAATTAGATAAGAAATCCATCTTCACAATGGGTGAAAACCGACATAACGCTAACCACCCTTTAACCACCCTTGGTGGTTATTTATGCATGTTGCAGGGCTATATTGGTGCCCTATGCAGCCCTGCAACATGCATAAATGACCACCAAGGGCGGTTAAAGGGTGGTTAGTGTCATGTCTGTTTTCACCCAATAATGCTGGGCAAATGATCAACCCTGGGTAGGAAAGCTTCAAAAAGTTTGTCAGTTTTGGTTTCAGTCAGCATATACAATGAAATTATTCTACTTCAGTAAAACATCCAAAGCAAGTCTGACCATATTGAAAGAAGGGGTTCTCTTAAGCAAAATAGCTGTCCTTTGATGTTCTAAGCTTTCCAGCTGAAATTCAGAAAAAGGAAAGACACATATCAATATTTCAGAAATTCACTAGGGGTTTCAAAGTCAAGATGCTCATGTGGAAACAGCCCCAGATGTGACTAATGTTCTTCAAAGGGTGTTGTGAGCAGCCTGATCCATTAATGCCCCTCAGGAGGCAGCCAACGCCAGACACTAGCCTTTGGAAAGCCAGTGATTACTGGTCCAAATTACCCAGCCTCTCTCTATAGCTAGGTAAACTTGATTGTAAAATAGAGAATTCCCCATCATAAAAGGGGGATCAATAGTACCAGCATCTTTTGTAAAGAGCTCAGAGGGAACAGATGAAAAGGCACTAAATTCAATCTCGCTGAAAAGTTGGCATATTTGTTCCTCCGGAAATGTTGCCAATTCACAAGTTGTTTCCATTTAGAGTTGAACAAAACAATTCAAAACATTAACCTGTTGTTTTGAACTGTCCAAATTTGAAACAAACTGCCAGTTTCTCCATGTTCTCAGGAAGGTTGCAACTTAAGCCTGTTTTCCAGCTGAGCAAAAGGCTCATCCAGCCCCTTAAAACAGTTTTCTAACTACGATTCAGCCCCACCCTGTCACCTAGGTCAGGATCAGAAGAGGTTCTTCACTTTTATATTTGAAAATAGGGTGAAATGTTTCTTCTTAAGGCCCTTAATGAAGATGAAGAAAAAAAAACCAACAACAACTAGAGAGAACAGAAATTCGACCCACAGACTTTTCTAATAAGAAAAGGTATTTTGTTTTGTTTTCTAAACTGACTTTCCGCTGGTCTGGATGATTTTTAGCATTCCAATCAGAAAAAATCCAAATGAAAAATAAAAATAAAAAATCAGTTTCACATGTTGAATTGTTCCTTCTGTCAAACAGGGATATTCTCCAAAACACTTCCTCTTCAAAACTTACTAGATGGAAACAAAAACTCAACATGTGAAACTGATTTTTTTTTCTTCATTTTTTCATTTTGGTAGAAAACTGTTTTAAGGGGCTGGATGAGACTTTTGCTTAGCTGGAAAACTGAGGCTTAAGTTGCAAACTTCCTGAATTAATTAATTATCCCAATCCAATTTAGAATCTTTACCATCTCGTGGGAGATTCCTTCTCCCCCCACCCGATACTCTCTGATTCACGCGAGAAATTGATTTCCTAAGGCAAGCTTTTTATTATGCTAATATGCAGCAAGCACTTAACATGATGGACTTTATTGTGTAATGTTTCACCCTTTTGATCTTAATGAATGCAATTGGAGCACTGAGCTTCTCATGTAACACTGATTAGAGAAACAGCAGAATAAACCTTAGATGTAATGAGAGAGGGAGCCTCGCAGGAAAACCACATTGACCCAAGAGTATAAAGTAGATGCAGATTACAGAACATCTGAGACCAGGGTGAACCTTTCAGTGAGGCTTTGTTCATACTGTGAACAATGGGCGTTAGTAAGGCTCTGTGGATCTTGACTCCGGACAACCGTAGAAGGTATTGCCACTTACAGAACGGTATACATCATGCTGCCAAGTAAGTTGGAAGTTGTTTGGAAAGGAAACCAAAATGTCAAGGTAAGTGTAGTAGGGCTATGCCCCACTTAGGTAAGTCCCTTCAGGATCACTACCCCAGAGCAGTCCAAGCAGTACTTTCTTCTCCAAAGTGTACTTTATTTACAAGGTGCCAAGTCCTTCCCTCCATGGGTGTTTTCAGACGTGACGGGGCGCCTTCTCCCCGTCCCGAAAACAACCCAGAGATTCCCCGCCGGGATCACCCAGGCACGGCAAACAGACGTGCCGGGGATCCTGGCGGGGAATCAGGGAGGGGGCGGGGCCGCGCGGCGCAACGTGTGGCTGCACGGTCCCACCCCCTCCATGCTGCCTCGCCGCCCGCCCTCTGAGGAGACGGGTGGGCGGCGAGGCCAATGCCGCCGCAGCGTCTGGCCAAGTTCATCACGGCCCGGAATCCCGCCGGGGATTCCGGACTGTGATAGCCGACCAGACGTTACTTTTTTTTGATGCCCGCCGGGAATCACTTTCACCACACTTCAGCCGATTTTCGCGCCGGTTGCCCGGGAAGCGTGGTTGAAATTGACCCCATGTGGGTATTCAGTGTGGCGAACATGTGGCGGCCGTCGAACAGACGTGCAGGGCACAATGACCACATGTAGGTATTCAGCGTGGTTCACTGTGATCTCGTCCCATCTGAAAACACCCCATATATGCAGAAATCAACAGTACGTCCAATGGTTCATACAGTTCCCCTGTTTGGGGCCCCCTAATAGTGCAGGCCCTGCCAGCCAGTGTCACCCTTGTTGGCTGAGCCCTCCAGCGTAACCCCTTCTCAGCCAGTTTCCAGGTTTACGGTCCCCCTTCAGCTGGGTTCTCAAGGCAAGCCTCCGCCCCTTAAGGCAGAGCCCTCTGCCTTCTCCTGACCTCTCCCTTGTATTCTAGCCTCCAGCTCAATGTTTCTTTTAAAGGGAATGCTCCCCAGCTGGCTTGCAAGACCACACCCAGCTGCACACTGCCTTTGGCTTTGCTAGCCAGTCAAACCCTTAAATGGATGGATGCCTGTGGGAGCCTGGCTTCCTTCTTCGAGGCTGCACCCTGTGAGGACTTACCCCAGTATCAGGGGTCTAACCTGGCGGGCACTTAGTGTGTCCCATCACAGTGAGTAAATCAATACCTCATCTTTGTTAGGATTTCACATCACGAAAGCTAGTCTTTGGTATAAGAGCATTTAGCCCTAAAAGTATGAATTCCATATGGAGCAAAACCCAGTGTAGAAAACCTCGTTTAAGATAGCTTTCCAGTTTAAGAGGGACTTACTTTGATTTAGCTTGGTTTTCTTGGAAACAGAATTAAACTAAGGATGCAATCCTCCATCCATTAAAGTCAACGGCTGAGCCCCCCATTCACTTTAATGGTGGAGGAATGTGACCTAAATTAACACAAAATCACAGAAGTCCTTTTGTCCCTTGTGGGAGTAGAAGAAACTCAGAGGGTCATCTAGAGCAGCAATGGTTCTCAAACTGGGGGGGGTGCAGAAGGTATCCTGGGGTGTGTGTGTGTGCATTAGAAGGAGCACAGCTGGCAAACGCCTAACTTCACACTCTGAGCTGGGGGAATCTCCAGAATAATGGGGTGACAAATAGGGTGGCCATACCGCCCCTTTAAAAGAGGGTGCTTATGAAAAATGCATGGCGCAGGGCTGCACTGGAACCAATGCAGCTCTGTAACATGCATTTTTCATAAGCGGGGCGGTATGGCCACCCTAGGTGACAAGTGTGGGGGTAGGGTGGGGGAGAGTCAAATAACCAATGAGAGAAACGGGAAGCAATAGGAGGGTGGAAAGCGAGAGAGGAAATAAGGGGTGTGCATGCGTGTGCGTGATGTGGGAAGAAACCTTAACTATCAACAAACAAGTGGAAAGAGGGCAGGGGGTACAGTTCAAGAACCACTGATCTAAAGCAAACGTCTGCATGGAGGTAGAACTTGCTGTTTCTAAACCTGCCCTGACGCTGTCAGGTCCTGATATTTTTAAACAAGCAAACAAAAAACTCCAATGAAGGAGATGCTACAACTTTCTAGGCAACTTGTTTCACTGTCCACAGAAAAGATGTTTCCCCAACTACTTAGCTCAAATCTATCTTCCTGCCATTTAAAACCATTGTCCCATGTCCTTCCCTCAGTGATAAACAGAGATCAATTGTTCTCCATCTGCTTCATGGCAACCATTTAAAATATTTGAACCACTCCTTTATGGATAAAGTTATATAACGAGCCAAAGGTCAAACCGTCGTCCTTTGTATAAAATTGTAATCCCTATAGTAGTATCTTAAATTATCATAATCCTAATTCATCATCAAAAGAAGTTCAATTGAAACCAGACACTCAGGAACTGAAATAGGAGGTGTCTAGTCAGGAGTTTTCACTGGTTTAAATTAATCCATTTAGGGTTCGTCTAAAGGCGTTTCCATGCAAATAATTCCAAGGGTTCGGAAAAAAATATACCTCACCATTTGGAGCCTTTCTTTTTGACAGGAAGACTGGCCTTTCCCATTTGAGAATCTAACAAATCAAGGCCATTGCATGTCCTTCTCCTGCCTTGTGGCAAACTTTGAAAAGAACTGTCTATTATTTATGCACCCTTCCATAGCAAAAGGAATTCTAACCTGAGGCCCCCAGCCGTGGCACGGGTACAGGATCGCAGTGTGGTTCTCTTGCGGGCCTTGGTCAAGGCATACGTCTTTTGCTTTGTTGTTGCGAAGCTGTAAGAAAACCAATGTTACATATTTACAGGGTCAGCCTTTTGGGGAAATGGACATAACCAATGGCTGACACAACGCTTCTTGCCTACGATGTTATGGGCTGGAGAATGCATTTTATTACATCTTTGGGAATGATAATTAAATGAGTTTTGTACCGAGAACGTGATTAAAAAAAATACAGAATGAAATTCTATCTCCATTGCATGGGTGAATTTGGAGCTGGGGAAACTGCATGGGTGAACTGGGAGCTTGGAGGAGCAAAATCACCTGCTCCACCAAATTTGCCCTCGCTTTGGCTGCCTCTTCCACCTCCCAGTGCAGGACCTGCCTGTCTCGTTTGTCAATCCCTCTCCTCCCATTTTAACGCCTATTGTACTCCCAGGTAGGGGCAGCCATATGTCCAGCAGATGGAGCATGTTGGGCTGTGCGACATGCCAAGCAGCAGGAGGGAGCTTGGTGGCTGTGTATTAGGAACAGAGCCAAGAGGGTACCTTTTGGCTGGTGTAACTAACACCACTCAGTAAGGGTAGTGGACTGTTGTGCAGCCTGAAAGGCAAAGGAGATGGGGTTGCCAGGACCATGGCTGGGAGGATAGTGGTGGAAGATGGGGATTACTATTGGTAGAGGGTTTAGGAAATGGGGCAGCTAAGTTTGTCTTGGCACAGATCTTTCCCCATGCTCCCAGTTTCTCTGGGGTAGGGATATTCTATGAGCAGTATGCAAGTCAGATCTCTTCACCCTTTCCACAAAGGCTTCCTTTGGCACAGTGGACTCTTGCTTTGGTCTCCCCAAATGCACAAGTCAAACTACACTCATGCTCCACTGCAGTCAATGACAAAACAATTTTAACAAGGTGGAATTTCACCCTCATGGATTAACATGATGACAGACTACAATGGTAACAATTAATGGTATTTTAGAAGTTCTTGGAGGGTCTCTTCATGGGTCAGTAATTGGTTAAAACGCAGGAAACAAAGAATAGAAATAAATAATCAACTTTCACAATGGGGAGAGGTAAACAGTGGGATGGCCCAGGGGTCTGAACTGGGGCAAGTGCAGTTTAATGATCTGGAAAAGGGGGTGAATGGTGAATTAGCCAAATTTGCAAGATACAAAAATATTCAAGACAGTTCAAAGCAGACTGCAAGTTGCAAAAGGATCTCACAAAATGGGGTGACTGAGCAACAAAAAGGCAGACGAAATTGAACATTCATAAGAGCTAAATAATGCTCAAAAAGAAAAAAAATAACCATAACTATATAGGCACAGAAATGGAATCTAAACAATTGTTACCACTCAGGAAATGATCTTGGGAGTAATACTTCACTGAAAATTCAGCTCAATGCACAACAGCGGTCAAAAAGGCAATTGAAATGTTAGGAATTATTGGGAAAGGGATAGAAAATAAAACAGAAAACATGATAAAGCCACTAAGTCCACGAAGCACTTGCACCTGGAATACTGTATGCAGTTCTAGCCACCTCATCTCAGAAAGAAAATAGTGGAACTGGAAAAAGTGCAGAGAAAGACAACAAAGCTGATCAGAGGTACAGAACAGCTTCTGTAGGAGGTGAGGCTAAATAGGTCAGGGCTCTTCATTTTAGAGAAGAAGCAACCAAAGGAGGATAGGACAGAGGTTTACAAAATCATCAGTGGTGTGGAACTAGTAAACACAAAGCTATTATTTATTGTTTTTCAAAATACTAGAAGTAAGGGATGTCACTGAAATTAGCTGACAGCCCTGTTAAAAACAAAGAGAAGAATACTTTCTCACTGCACAATTAGCCTCTGGAATTCAATTGTCATGGGATGCTGTGAAGGCCAATAGCATGGCTTGAGATAAGTTCATAAGATAAGTTCATGGAGGAAAGGACCTTAAATGGCTATTATTCAAGCTGATTGGGGGGATAAAACCTCCAATTGCTGGCAGCTGAGAGTAAACAAAAGGGAATAATGATCATTAGATCATGATAATTATATGGCCAGTTTATACAGTTCCTCTACACCTTCTGGTGCAGGTTGCTGTCACAGACAGAATGCTGGGTGAGGCTGGGCCATTTAATTGGTCTGATCCAGTATGGTAACAACTCTTATCTTCTTAAACCACTTAAGCAAGATTGAAAATTTTACCCTGGGTCTCTCTTATGTTCCTAAATCCTTAATGTGTTCTCAAAAACATGACCTTCAGCCATTAATTCCATTAATTATGTGGGGCCCCAAATTGAGAATTAACCCAAAGACATCAATATTACAGGCAGCTACACACAGATTCACAATTTTTAAAAAGTATAAGAGTTTTTCATCCGGTTTATCTTTTGTTAAATATATTTTTGCTTTTACAAATCCTGGGATTAGGGTTATTGCTATTCTAGCTATGAGTTTGATGAGGTTGAAAAAACACTTTGAACTGATCTGCAACCCACTGTGGGCTTCAATGGGACTACTAAAGGGTAAGTGGATTTTGGATCGCAGCCCGAAAACCCTATATAAATGACACATACATCTACTACTAATTGTGCAATACAATGTGGTCCTAATCAATTTGATTTAAGAACATGCTTTATCATAATTACCTCCCCATATGCTATAGTATTGTTGTATCTTCTCATTTCTGGGTAAACATGATCCAGGTACCACTGGAAATTCCTACATTTTAAGCTTTTCCGTAGTGCTTTTCTCTCAGAAACATCCCCAATGTCAATCCCTGGATTCTGAAAAAAACCCAGACATAAAACACAATCTCAGCATTTTAATGTTTTGTATAGCAAGAATACTTATGCTCTGGAGTTTGATTGTCTTTTGATATATTTTTTCCTCCCCAGTTTGAAGACCTTCAAAATCTAAGCCGTTATACATACAGGTAGCAGTCATGCTGTGGCATTTTCCCAATGGTTCAAAAGTAAACCCATCCCAAGCATGCACTTCTTACTGTAAAAATTATCAAGTTTATTAGTTATGTTTACTCGTATATACTTATCAGTTACAGTGTACTCTAGTGACTGAGCGGTAACGCTGTGAATATTCCCTATTTGTTATTGTTCCGTGTTTGTTCTGACCCCTCGACCAAATCAGCATTGTATGTATCCATACATTTAAAAGGTAACCCTCGGGTACTTCCGCCCTAAAATTGATATTCATTTACCTGCAGGGGTGAAGTGCTGCCGACACAAGCCCCGAGAAGGGTAAGGCAGTTACACTTACATTTAAAGTAGATTACCGCTAGGGGTTGAGTGTTTATCTGTGTAACCTATGGGAAGGGTAAGGCTGGTTGGGGAAGTGAGCTCACAGCTGAGTGGTCCCTATTATGGGCCGGGTCCCAAACCCTAGGAGAATTATACCTGAGCAAGCTTCCCTTCCTCCCACCCAGGTTATAGTAGGTCTTAACCCACTCTTAGTCCATAGGAACTGATGTGTATTAATTTATTTTTATTTTTTGTAAGCATTATATGGCATTTTGTTACGTATTGCTTTTTATTTGTTCTTACTCTATATTTATATTTGTTACGACCTATGGTCAAACAATAAATAACTACTACTACTAATACTGTAAAAATGGAATCTAAGATACACAAATGGACACTTTCAATGTTCTGGCTTCCACCACCACAGGACTGGATAGATCTGGGTAAGTCAGAAGAACTGAGGAGAAGAGAAATAGTAGGCACACAAAGGGATTCTCCTCTTGAGAAGAGAGAGAGGTTGCTATGTTCACACCAAATGTGACAGAGACAGAGGTTGCTATGTTGACACCAAATGTGACAGAGACAGAGCAGTTCAGTAAAATTAATAAAAATGTTGGTAAAATTAGGCCAGCTTTTGGGCCACACAGGGCCCTTCCTCAGACATGTAACAAGTCAGAACTATAATCTGAGTAAATGCAGGAAGAGATCTATAAGAAGGCAATGACTTGGGAAGGGGCAGTTTATTTTTATCACTAGTTATTTTTTTTCTAAGAGCTCCATCCCAAGTCATTGGCTTCTTATATACACTGTTCCAACATTTGCTCATTCTATAGTTCTGACTTGCTACATGGCTGAGGAAGGGCCCTGTATGGCCCCAAAGCTTGTATATTCTCACTAACTGTAGCTGATCCAATAAAAGTGATCATCTGAACGACTTTGTTTTTGTCTCCTGAGAAGAGAATATGCATCTGATCTGTCAGTCTCATTGAACTGAATGGAAAGATACGTCAATGGGTCTTGGATTAATGCCTTCAAGCCAGTATTTCAGAGAGCTCAGTGTGCAACATTATCCCAGACTTGAAAGTGGTCAGCTCTCACTCTGGTCCACAAGTGGCCAGATTTTCAGTAGAGCACAAGCACTGGAGTGCCGAACAGACCAAAAGAGTAACAGTAAAAATGCCTTGGTGCTGAGCTCCTTTGAAACGTGACTCTGGTTGTGAGTATAGAATGGTTAGAATTCTAGCTCAGACTTGGAAAACTGTAACTTTGCTTAGACATGACTGAAGGACAGGTGTTGCAAGAAAAAGATGGGAGGAAATGCTTGGCAGTCACATGACCAACATGCATGCCTCCCAACATTTTCAGTGGCCAAAGAGAGACATGCCCTGCCCCCTTGGCCCGTAAGCTCCGCCCTCTCTCACACTTGCATGCGCACGCACACACCTCCCAACATTCCAAGTGCATAAAGAGAGATAGAAGTTCTCCTGCTTCTAATTCCACTTAGTTTCTTGTCATTCAATCATCTCCCCATTGCCCTTGCAAGTGCTTTTCCTGGGAGGCAATCAGGAAAGAGGTGCCCAAGGCTTGAATGCTGATCTTTTTATCTCTCTGTCTTGAAAAATTTTGATATAAAAGCTAATATATAAAACTATAGTTTCTAGCCCACTGGGAATGATTCTGCAATGACTAAAATCTAAATTAGCAAGTTATTCCCATTTGTATAGTCTTACTCTATTATTTAATCTCAGGAGCTGTTGCAATTACTTGGTGTACGAAATTAAAAGTATAATACAATAATCATTTCTTTTTATACAGACATACGGTGTTCTCTCTCTTTCTCCAGTTCATTCCCTTTGTCTTTTCCAAAGTTCATGTAAGTTGGGAACCCCAACTCAAGAAAGCCTTCCTTCTCAATTGACTATTCCTATGTTGTTGCAAATTGTTGAAGGACCCCTCTTGGAAGCATGAGGGGGCAAGATATTGGTGTCTGTAGAAAGAACATGGCCTCCTTAAGGCTTACAAGGCTCCCAGTGAACAAGAAGCTATTGTGGTCTCCTTTGTTTTGCTGAGAATGCAATTGGTCTTGATACTAAATAGACGTCCTCCCTCAAATGGCAGGTCTTCTACTGTTGGGAGAGAAATCTCAATCAGGCATGTCTTCACAGAGAGATGGCCAAAGTTACTATTCTGGATGCCCTAAGACATCTTCCAATAATGATTTGTGTTTTAGTCAAGTGTCAATTTATTAACGACAAAGCTTTCGCTATAGCCCCTTGCTTTGATACAAATACATACTGAATGTATACAAAACAACACATGATTAAGCATAAGTTATCTAGATGAATCAGACCGAATCGAATACATTATAGTTCAATTGTATCGAAAAGATAGCATTACTAAAATACATGCATTTTACAAACACGTTGGAAAATGAGCATTCTGTTATCCCCTCAAACCCCAAGGGAATACATAGAAAACAGAACCCCCAACCAGACAATCCACCCCTTCTTCCTCAAATAATACTATAAATCGAATAAAAATTTCCTAGGTTAACCTAAGTGCCTTGGCACATACAGCCATGAACTATGGAAACCCCGTACTACCCTGGGAAGGCATCAAATGCCGACCAAAAAAACTCTAAATAAAAACCAAATATAATTTGGTAAAATGGCTAACTAAAACATTATATATAAATTGTAAAATTTAAAACCATAGCTCCTAGTAACCTGGTATCCAACTCCTAAACCACTGTCTTATCCTCCTGGCAGCCCAATTTTGCCAAGTTGCCTTGGATCATGTTCCTTTTCTTAGTAGCCAGCCAAGCAAAAATTACAATATTGGCCACCATCTCCTCCACCTCTGGTAGGAGCATCAGGTACTGATAGCATTGCTCCATGCTACAGGATAAATCCTCCCCTAATAATGGGGACAGCCAGACTAAACGCAAGCTGTCAAAATACGGGCATCGTAGCAAAAAATGTTGCATTGTCTCCACCTCTCCCTGGCTACATGAACAGTGCTGTTGATTAAAGGGAATACGAGCCTGTCTACCCTCTACTACGGCTGTTTGCACTATATGAAAACGTGTCAGAGTGTAGCATATACGGAGCCTAGGATCTCTTATCCTATCCAAATATGGCCCTAGCTTGCCATTAGACATTATCTGGCTCATCATGGGAGCAACTTTCCATGAGCTTAGGACGCCAAGATCCTTTTGCGTGGCTATGTCCTGAGCTCTAATTATAATCTCTCGCAAAACCTGGGGAGGGGCTTTTTCACAAAAGTACTGGAAGGAGAAGGCAACATTTGCTAACAACCTCCCCAGATATATCAACCAGGTGTAGGCGCTGATGCCTGTGTACAACAGTTCTTCTCGCAGACATAGAAACAGCAGGTCTGTTTCTTGGTAGGATAGTAATCGTAGCCAGAATCTAATATAGGCTACTTTGGCTGACAATTCCAATGAGACAAGGCCTGTTTCCAAGCAAAGAACAGCGCTTGGAACACTGTTCCCCACTTTTAGCAGTCTACGCAAAAATACATTTTGGACTTTCTCCAATATTCCCAAATTGGAGAAAGGAATCAGCTCTATCCCAAACGTGGCCATAACTGGCACCTTAGCACTATAAGCACGCAGGAAAGTAGAAACAGTAACCCCCTGTGAGATGTTAGCTGCTCGATTGAGTGTTTTAGTCAGAAAAATACTCTAAGCATGCAGGAAACTCTGCCAACAGTCTCTGGCTTGCAGGCACTGGCCCGACGTACAGCTGTATCCTGTTTCAGAGAAGGAAATGTTCTCTGGCCATGATCAATAGCTGGCAACTCTCATGGCCAGAGTAGTTGAGGTGTATGCTCTCCTGCCAGTAACATCCAACCCGAGAGGGTTGTAGAGCAGGCTGTAGCCCCAGAGGGCTGTAGAGGGCTGCTGGCTCCGCTGTGCCAAAGGGCCCGTAGGTGTGGCCCTTAGCTCTGAACTTTTGAGAAGCCTGAGGAGGTGGGAGCTTGGTGGGAGGATTAGAGGGGTTTATTTTGTGGTGTTTATGTTAGGGGGTAGAGGATGTGGGGTTCTTTTGTATTATATTTTATTATTTGGGGGGGGAGGGATGGAGAATGCTTATTGGGGGGGAGGGAAGAACTCGCCCGCTGCAAGGGTGGGGCAGCCTGGGGGGCAGGACCGGGGGGAGCGGGAGCAGCCACTGGCGTCGTGACGGGCCGGGGCAGATATGGTCCCAATTGGGGTGAGGTGGGATCAGTGACACGGGACAGGTGTTTATTACGGGTCCCGCTCACTACCCCCCAGGCAGATGGGCAGGTGGTTCTTGGTAAGGGGGCCCCTGGCCCTGTGGTGTTGCTGCTAAATGTGAGATTGGTGGCGAATAAGGCAACAACTGTCTGGGAGGTAATCTTGGACCATGCTGCCGATCTCGTATGTATCACGGAAATCTGGCTGGACAATGAGTCGGGGCCCATTTTTGCTGACAACCACGGACCTGTCCCAGAGAGTTATCGGCCCAACACATCGGGGGGACATATGTTAGACCTTGTGTTTTGCACTGGCCTTGAGGCAGGTGTTCTGTTAGTGGGGGAGTTATCAGCTGTACCCTTGTTATGGCCGGACCATTACTTCCTGCAGGCTTTGCTCCTGGCGCATGTCTGCCCCCGGTATTCCATGCAGCATCAGCCATTCTCGGAGGGATGGGGGGGGCGGTGTAGTCATGATTTTTAAGGAGGGTTGGACTGTGAGGAGGTATCTGGTGCAATCCATATCAGGTATTGAGGGTCTTCACCTTGTGTTTGATTTGACAGGTTTGGGAGTGCTGCTTGTATACCGTGCACCTACCTGTGCAGCAGCCTCCCTACATGCTTTAGCAGAGGTGGTGTCGGGCGTGGTGTTGTGGTCCCCAAAGTCAGTAGTCTTTGGGAGACTTCAACATTCACGCCGACACTGACCTTGTGGGAGCGGAGCACGAGTTCATGGTCACCATGGCAACCACGGACCTGTCCCAGAGAGTTATCGGCCTGACACATCTGGGGGGAAATACCTTAGACCTTGTGTTTTGCACCGGCCTTGAGACAGGTGTTCCGTTAGTGGGGGAGTTATCAGCTGTAACCTTGTCATGGACGGACCATTACCTCCTGCAGGCCTTGCTCCTGGTGTATGTCTGCCCCCGGAAGTGTGAAGAACCGATTTGGATGGTTCGCCCTTGGAGGCTAATGGAACCAGATCGGTTCTGGAAGGCTCTGGGTGAGTTTCCCTCTGACTTTGACGAGTGTTCCATTGATGACTTTGTCTTGTTATGCTGTTTGAGGCCATTGATCGGACAGCTCCTAGGCATCTACTGCCCAGGCAACAGCTCCGCAGACCTCCCTGGTTCTCTGAGGAACTGCAGGAGCTGAAGCAAGAAGAGCGGTGGTTGGAGCGACGGTGGCGTCGTTCGCTTGCTGAAACCGACAGATTGCATCATAGAGCCAGTTTACGAACCTATGCCGTAGCTATGCAGGCAGCAAAAAAGGAGTTTTTTGGTACCCTCATAGCATCCGCTAAATCCCGTCCAGCTGAGCTTTTCCGGGTGGTGCGGGGGCTGGTCAGTCCGGCCTCCCTCCGCCTTGCAGTGAAGTCATCTACTGCTCGCTGTGACATGTTTGTAGATTATTTTGTGGATAAAATCGCTTGGATTCACCACGACTTTGATGCCACATTTAATACATACGGGGAACTGGAGGTTATGGAAGTCCCGTCTTGTCCGATTTTGTGGAATCAATTTCAGTGGTGACACCCGCCGATGTGGTTGGTGTTCTTGGGGCTGTTAGGGCCACATCTTGTGAATTAGATCCTTGCTGGTCCTGGCTGATTAAATCTTCTTCCCTTCTGGAGGGCAGAGTGCCGGGCTGTCTCAAAAAGGCAGTGGTTCAGCCTCTGTTCAAGAAACCATCGCTTGACGTTGACTCCCTTGCCAGCTATCGGCCTGTCTCTAACCTTCCCTTTTTAGGGAAGGTTACTGAACGAGTAGTGGCTCAGCAGATGCAGGGACATCTTGACCACATCGGTTATCTGGACCCCTTTCAGTCGGGATTTCGTCCGGGGTATAGCACCGAGAATGCGCTTGTGGCTTTGGTGGATGATCTGCACCGGGAAATGGACCGAGGTCGTTCGACCCTGTTAGTTCTATTAGATCTTTCAATTGCATTTGATACAGTTGATCACGGGATGTTGGTGTCACGACTGCGGAACTGTGCAGGGGTGGATGGGACTGTTCTTGAATGGTTCCGCTCTTTCCTGACCAGTAGAACGCAGCTCGTGGTTCTTGGGGAGTCTTTTTCATCATACCGAGACCTCTCGCAGGGTTCGGTTTTGTCCCCTCTCCTGTTCAACGTATACATGCAACCACTCGGTGATGCGATCAGGAAGTTCGGCGTCATCAATATGCTGATGACACCCAGCTGTATCTCACCCAGCTGATGACACCCAGCTGATGACACCCAGCTGTACCTCTCTTTTTCAACAGACCCAGGCCCTGCAGTCTCGGTGCTTATTCTGTGTTTGATGGCTGTGGGGGACTGGATGAGGAGGACTAACCGACTGAGGCTGAATCCTGACAAGACAGAGGTGATGTTGGTGGGTAAGGCAATGGAGATGGTGGCCCCCGTTATTGGCGGGGTCTGCCCTCCATTGGTACCCCAGGTACGGAGTCTGGGGGTGCTCCTCGACTTGCAGCTCCACCTGGATGCCCAGGTGGAGACTGTGGCGAGGAGTACCTTTCGTCAATTACAATGGCTGGTGCAATGGCTTTGGCCCTTTGTCTCAGGCTCTGACCCTTTGTCTCAGGCTCTGACCTGGCCACCATCATCCATGCTTTCATCACCTCCAGATTGGACTACTGTAATGCGCTCTACATGGGGCTACCCATGGTGACGGCTTGGAAACTGAGGCTGGTGCAGAATGCGGTGGCCCGTCTTCTGGTAGGGCTGGGTTGCTGGGAGCATATTACACCAGTGCTCCGTTCTCTACACTGGCTGGTGGTGGTTTTCCGGGCCCGATTGAAGGTGTTCATTTTGGCCTATAAAGCCCTAAACGACCTAGGCCCTACCTATCTGCAGGACCACCTCACTCCCCAGGTGCTGGATCGACCCCTGCGGTCATCTGGGGACGCCCTGCTCGAGGTCCCCGAAAGTCTTCCAGGGGGCCACGCTGGGGAGGGCGTTCTCGGTGGCCGTACCACGGCTGTGGAACTCCCTTCCGGTGGAGGCCCGGTTGGCCCCGGATCTCCCCTCTTTTTGGAGAAGTTGTAAGACCTGGCGGTTCCATCAGGCATTTGGCGGGGGAGATGGGTGAGGAAGTGGAGGGTTTTTTTGGGTATGGGGTTATTTCCTTTCCCTCCTTTTAGTTGTTTTAATTGTTGTTTTAAATGTTGTTTTTAAGAATTGTAAGCCGCCCTGAGCTGCCTGTGGCAGGAGGGGCGGGGTAGTAAAAGTTTGAATTTTTTTTTAAAAAAAACTTTCTTCCTTCCCTGAATGATGCCCCTTCTGCTTGTTGGCAGAAGCTTCTACAGGAAAGGATTTCAGAGCCACATGAGAATGGAAGCAGTCAAAATTACTAGCAGGGATCTGGTGCATTTTATCAATTTTGCTAGATATTTGAGGACTGTTTATGTATTTCCTCCATGTTCGCTTGGCTAGTTCTAGTATTCCTGGTAACATTGGGATTACAACCCTTCTCAACTTCTTACTTTCCAAAGATTTGGAACATTGATTTACTATCTCCCCCTGACTAGACACTATCAGGAATGTTTGTGGCACTGGATATTTGTCTGACAGATACCACATCCACACCTTATGGTGGGTGGTGGCGGCACTCCAGCAAGGAGAAGACACAGTGGGGGAAGGAGGCTGGTGCCGTCACAACTTCTGGTGCGAACGGGGTTCCACCACGACAATTCTCGCGAATGACAGGGCTCAAAATCCAGCCCTGTCACTCATGAGTATTATCGCTGTAGAACCCCACTCGCAACGGATGTTATGACAGCACCGGCCTCCTTTTTCCACCGCGTCTTTTCCTTGTGGTAGTGCTGCCGTCGCGCTGCTATAAGGTGTGAATGCAGCCTAAGCCACGGAGTTGTTCCAGATTTTCTGAGGGTTAGGTACGTTGGGTCCTTTGCACAAAGTGTGTTAACAAGACGATGGATGTATTTCATGCACTCGCGGCATCAGTGACAGCAAGAGCAGAGAGACGGGCAGGGAGCGGTCACTCCTTGGATGTTCTAGGATTTCTGCCCGCAACACTATGTTGCTGGTAGACCTGTATGCGCGGAGGCAGTACACACAGCCTAGTTGATGGGATGCGGACACGTGGGTGAATGTTAGCATGTTTCGACCCACATGGCAGGCTCCACCCATCCCCCACGCACAGAGACACTGGGGAAAACGGAGGTGCCTCCATGCATGGAGATCAGTGGAGATGGGTGTGCGTCTGTGTGCTGGCCCGCACAACCACCATACAGCTGCTGCTTCCACCCATCCCCCACGGACTGCGGCACCTCCATGGTCCATTTGAAAAGGGCCATACTCAGAACAAAGGGATGTCTTTTAGGATACAATTCTTCTTAAACCATGACAGGACCATTAAAAAGGCCCATAGAAAACAGGCATTTGAAGGAGGTTCCAATGGGCCTTTTTATGCATGTTCCCAATCCTACTGAGCTCACACATGTAGGACCCCACGCTTACCCTTACTTGTAAGATCCCAAAACATGACTCAGTGCATGCCCCTCACAAAAGAGGTATTTTATTATTAACTTTCCTTTCAGATAAAAAGGAAGAATGGATCAGTGGAGTCTGGGACTCAGGAGGCTAAAATTTACTTCCACACTCTGTCAAAGGCTTCCTAGGTGTCCTTGGGCTAACTTCTGTCTGGGCCATGATTTCCTAGCTGCAAAATAAAGATAGTAGCACTCACCTAAGTAATGGGTATGTTGTGAGAATAATAAAGGAATTGAAGACTGTGAGAAGCTCAAGGCTGTGCACATACCATAAAGAGACAGGACAGGACTAAAGTTTGCATCTGGACTTTGCTGCCCCTGGCAACCACTGGATGGGATAGGAATCATCTGCAGCCATTTCTTACTGAAGGCAGCTGGAAAGAGTTCTATCGCGCTTGATATGCTGCGGCAATCTTCCCCTTCCCTTGTCTCGAGGAACACAAAACATGCAGCTCTTGTTGGGCAGATCTTGCCAATATATTAGGAGCCCTCTGTCTGCAATCCACAGTGTGTCAAACTAAAGAAGACTTTCAGAATATTAGTTGCTAATCAACGGCTCCAAGTTACCTGATGTTCTCTGGCCTGAGATACTTAGATTCAAGGCTGTGTGTTTAAATGCCAGCACATCTCAATAGGCCTAACCTTTCTACAGAACAGAGTAGCAGCTTCCTCTTTATGTTGTTCAAAAGGCTTGTTCCTCAAGGGTGGTATTATCTTCCAGGACCAGTGCTATAACAGACCCACAGGATTTAGTTCAGTGGGCTCTGTAAAGCCAGAACATTTCTTCCACAGTCTTTTTGTAGACAAAACCCCTGAAAAGTCGAAAGGAGTTTAACTTGTGCAATTACATCAAGGCTGGATCTCTTGAAGTTAATTTTTTTTTTTTTTTTTTTAAGAGTGCACACAACTTGGGCCACTGTGTACCCAATCCATTGACCCCCGTAGCCAATGGGAGGCTTTCCGTGTACTTCAGTGGATACTGGATTAGCTGTATAATCATGTTTCTGCATAGTTGCCGATCAAGTTACAGACATGAAGTCTTTACAACTGTCTCAATCTTCCAAACGGTCCCACATACACAGATTGTTACATCTTTACAAAGTCCCAATGAAAATAATGGGCTCCACACAAAAGAGGAGCTATAGATTACAGCCATACAGTAGGACTGGGGTGGGAAACGTCAGGCCTGAGGGCCAAATGGGGCTCATAGCTAGTTTTTATTTGGCCCCTTTCCAGTCCCTGAATCTGGTCCTTAGATCCAGTTCCTAGCCACAAGTACTGAAAGACTGAACTCAGGGTAAGTGAACAGAAATGAGGGCATGCACCCATGGTGAGAGGACAGGCCCATGGCACACATCCATGATCTGGACCCTCTTCTTCCTGAATGCACCCCTTAAACACCCCCACCCACAACTTCTATGGAGTTTGTATGAATTTTCAAAGTGGTCCCTCGGAGAGAAGAAGCTCTCCACCACTTCAGTAGGATTTCTATTTTGTTTTAAGAAATTTATGGCTTTTGCAGGGAAGGGAGTGAAACGCTTAAGAATTTTCAAGACTTTCTACTGCAGCAGGAAATCCAGCTACCGCAGATCCTGACTGTGCTGTTTAGAATCACAGCACAGCTAAAATCCACACTGCACAGGGTAAAACTTTCTGGAATGCTGAAGTCCCCTTTGATTTTCAATGGGAGTTAAGCTTCTTGGTGCTAATTTGGAACGATTTATCCCCGAGTGTCTAAGTCCCTTCTCAAAATGGAATCTAAATACTTTTGAAATATTTGTTATGATTCTATTACATGAACTGCTGCCTTGTGTTTATAATGTCAAATCAAATCAAATGTATTGTGCATAGCCATTGGCCATAGCAACAGATTAAACATACAGTAAGGACATAAGTTAAAACACTTAAAGTGTAAATAAAAAACCGTGATAGTGAAGCAAAGTAAAAAATTCCAACAAGCAGCTAAACATACAACTGTTGGGATCAATCATCGTAAAATACAGAAAGGTACTATCTAGATAAGACATAACTTATAAAATGAAACAGTGCTCGGTTGGGAAATACATAAGGGAAAAGCTGAACTCAAATACAGGTGTCCAAGGGCCTGAGCCCCCAAGAGGGTTTGAAGGCCAAGAACCTTTCCCTTTCCTGGAAAGCATCTATTAAAAAAGACATTACAGCAAGTGTGACATGGGGGTTATTGTCTGCCAATAAATATCTCACCAACTCCTGTGGCGATCTGTCAGGGAGTCTATTGATATACTTAGCCAGCCAAAAGGCCCTTGGAGCATCATAAAGACGACAGTCACAAAAAATTTGTTCAACAGGTTTGGACGATTGACTGTCATAGAGGCAAAGCCTTTGGTGAAAAGGCAAGCCCCTGTATCTCTCCTCCAACACTCGGGAAGGTAAGGCATTACATCTGACCCGGAGAAACAAAGAAATTTTCCTGAAGGAGCAATTGAAAAGAAGGTAATTGGCTGCCTCCCCTGGATTAAGTCTCAGATCATGATAATGGGCCAGGGACCTACATGGTGAGATACTGGCAAAGTCCTCCTGTCTACTGGAGTCAAGAAGTCTGCCATGAATCTTAGCCTTGGCAGCCCCCAAATCCTTAGACATCAGGTCAGATGGAGAAAAACCTAGGGAGCAGATTTTGGTCACGACCCTCTCGCTCCAGACACTCATGTATGGGTCCTCTCGCAGATGAAAAAAGAGGCCAACATTCACGTTAAGGGCCCAGTTAAGGCGAAGCCATAAAACAGCGGCTTGCTTCCAGGAAACAGTGCTCCAAGGTGGCTGACCAGTTTCCAGTCGGACAGTCGCCGTAGACACGCAGCTAGGGATTTGTAGCAGCAAGCGCAAAAATCTAGCCTGTAGGGCGTCTAAATCGTGTGGACTCTGAATTGCCCAGATGGCAGCACCATATAAGAGCTAGGCCTTGGACTTTGCTTCCAGGACCCTAAGTGTGGGCACAAAAAATCCACCCACCCTCTTATGGAAATAGCGTAGGAAGGCTGCAATACACCCTTTGGCCTGGGCCGTGGCTAAGTTAATATGAAGGTTCCAGTGAAGTGTATCTTGGAACAAAAGGCCAAGGTATTTGTAGGAGGAGACCTGAGCAATGGCCATCCCATTAATCTGCCATCTATGTACTTTCCTCTCCATCCCAAGCACCAGCACTTTAGTTTTAGAGTGATTAACACTCAGTCTATTGGAGTCACAGTATCGACCCAAGGCAGCCAGCGTTTACATTCTAACACCTCCCTGGCAGTCCATACGACTGTCCGGGGCATCTCTCACAACATATTGGAATTTACTCAGGGGTTCACCAGGGCTGCGTATTGGTGCCAGCATTATTTAACTTTTTCATTAATAACCTGGTGCCTTTAATGTCAAGCAATTCTTTCTTCTCGCCTAAATTAGGAACACATCCCGTCGGTTGTTTGTCATATGCCGACGATGCGGTTGTTCTTTCCCAGACTAGGGTGGGTTTACAGAGTTTATGATGTCTGTGTATCACCTAAGTCCTTCAGCTGAAAAGAATCATGGGTTTTCAACATTAAGGTCCATTTTTGCCATCTCACTTGTGTTCAATATCTCCTCTGCCAAAACCACCACCTCGCCTGCCACTTTGGCCATGTTCAATGCCTCCTTTTCTCCCTTCACTGGCTCCTTCACCCCCACACAAACTTCTTGTCCTCACCTTCAGGGTTCTTTGTGGCCTTACTCCTCTCTCTCTCTGCCTTCGTTTCCCACTATTTTTCCACCAGGGAATGTCACTCCTCTGCCCCTTCCATTACTCACCTCAGATTCTTCTGCTGTCTATACTACCTTCACCTCTTTGCTCATGCTGTCCCTACACCTGGATCTCCATCCCTGAGCTTATAAGCCCTCATCTTCCTCTTGACTTTCAAATCTTGTTCCAGTTGGGTACTCTGTGCAGCATCAGCCTAGATCGGAGGGGCGGAGAGGCAGTGTAGCTGTTGTTTTTAAGGACACTTGGTCTGTGAGGCAGTATCCTGTGCAGACCATCTTGGGCATGGAGGGGGTCTACCTTGTGTTCGATTTGGTGGGAGACAGATTGGGACTGTTGTATACTGTGCACCTACCTGTACCGCAGCATCCCTACAGGCTCTAGTGGAATTGGTATCAGAGGTAGTCTTGCGATCCCCAAAGACTTTGGTCTTGGGAGATTTCAACATCCATGCTGATGCCAGTTTAGGGGGAGCAGAGTGTGAGTTCATGGACTCCATGACAACCATGGAACTGTCTCAGAGGGTTAAGGGCCCGACACATGAGGGGGGACATACCCTTGACCTGATGTTCTGCACCGGTCTTGAGGCGGGGGATCCGGTGGTGTGGGATGTACTGGTTTCACTCGTCATGGACGGATCATTACCTCCTCCAGACCAGTCTCCTAGTGCATGTCTGCCTCCAGAAAGGTGCAGGGCCGGTTCGTTGGGTTCGCCCCCAGAGACTTATGGAACCTGAGAGGTTCCAGAATGTTCTAGGGGAGATGCCTTCCGAACTTGATGATCGTTCACTCTATGACCTCATTTCCTCCTGGAACAGCTTGTTGGTTGAGGCTATCGACCGAATGGCTCCCAAGCGTCCGCTTCCAGAGAGCCGCCGACGGGGGTCACCGTGGTTTATGGAGGACCTGCACTGGATGAAGCAGAATGGATGGCGGTTAGAGCAATGGTGGCGTCGGACTCGTGCTGAAGCGAACTGATTGCAGCATAAAGCCAGTTTAAGAGCTTATGCTGTTGCGGTGCGGGCAGCAAAGAAGAAGTTCTTTGCTGCCCTCATTGCGTCTGTTAAATCACGTCCAGCGGAGCTTTTCCGGGTGGTACAGAGGCTGGTCAGTCCAGCCTCTCTCCGCCTAGAACTGGAACCTTCCAGTGCCCGCTGTGATTGTTTGCTGATTTTTGTGTGGATAAAATCGCTCAAATTCACCACGACCTCGACACTGCATTTACAACAGCGGAGGTATCGGAGGTACAGGAAGCCCCGTCATGTCAGTTGTTATGGGATCAGTTTCAGGGGGTGTTGTCCGCTGATGCGGTGGATGTCCTTGGGAGTGTTCGGGCCACCTGTTGTGAACTTGACCCATGCTCGTCCTGGCTGGGGAAGACCAGCTGGGAGACATTAGGACTGTTGCTGGTGTTGGTGATCAATGCCTCCCTTAGGGAGAGCAGGGTGCCAAGCCATCTTAAAGAGGCAGTGGTGCGGCCCCTGCTCAAGAAGCCATCTCTGGATGTTGACTCCCTAGCCACTTATCGGCCAGTCTCTAACCTTCCCTTTTTAGGGAAGGTTATTGAGCGGGTGGTGGCACGGCAACTACAGGGGCATCTGGACCGAGTCGGTTTTCTTGATCCCTTGAAGTCTGGCTTTCGCCCTGGGTTTGGCATGGAGACTGCACTTGTGGCCTTGGTCGATGACCTGCGCTGTGAATTAGATCAGGGCAGATCCTCAATTTTGATCTTACTGGATCTGTTGGCGGCATTTGATACCGTTGATCACAAGACGTTGGTGGCGAGGCTGCAGGACTGGGCCGGGGTGAGCGGAATTGTTCTTGAATGGTTCCGCTCTTTCCTGGCAGGGAGAACACAGCGTGTGGTTCTTGGGGAATGTACATCGTCTCCCTGGAATCTCACGTGTGGAGTCCAGCAGGGTTCTATTCTGTCCCCTCTCCTGTTCATTGCGTATATGCAACCACTGGTTGAGGTCATGAAAGGGTTCGGCGTACGATGTCATCAGTATGCCGATGATACACAACTCTCTCTCTCGTTTTCTGGAGACTCAGACCCGGCAGTCTTGGTGCTTACCCGGTGCTTGGCAGCAGTGAGGGACTGGATGAGGATGAGCTGGCTGAGGCTGAATCCTGACAAGATGGAGGTGATGTTGGTGGGCAGAGCTGGAGGTGTGGTGGCTCCCATCATTGGTGGGGTTTGCCCCCCCCCGGCCACTCAGGTCCAGAGTCTGGGGGTGCTCCTCGACCCACAGCTCCGCCTGGATGGTCAGGTGGAGGCTGTGGCAAGAAGAGCATTTCGCCAACTACATCTGGTGCGACGGCTTTGGCCGTATGTTTCGGATTCGGATCTGGCCACCATCACCCATGCTTTCATTACCTCCTAACTGGATTACTGTAATACACTCTACGTGGGGCTACCCTTTGCGATGGTCCATAGGCTGCAGCTGGTGCAGAATGCGGCAGCCCGCCTCCTAATGGGGACAGGTTGCTGCGAGCACATTACACCGGTGCTCTGAACTCTGCACTGGCTGCCTATTGTCTTCCGGGCCCAATTCAAGGTGTTGGTTATGACCTATAAAGCCCTAAACGGTTTGGGTCCTGGTTACCTGCGAAACGTCTCAAACCTCGGGTCGTTTTGCGGCCCCTGCGGTTGGCCAGGGGCGCCCAACTTGAGGTCCCCCGGGTACACAGGGTGGCTACTGTGGGGAGGGCATTCTCAGTGGCCATGCCTCAACTGTGGAACTCTCTCCCCCCAGAGGCCCGTCTCTCCCCAGATCTGCCCTCTTTTTGTAGGTGTTGTAAGACCTAGTTGTTCCGCCGGGTTTTCAGGGGGGGTGGGTGGTGGTGGTAGGGTTGGGGGTATTTGTTAGCCGCTATTTTATATGTCTTATATTTTATGTGCCCATTTCATTTATATTTATGATTGTATTTTAATGATTTTATTGTTATATTTGATTGTTATATTTTATGTTGTATGCTGCCCCGGGTTGACAATGTGCAAGAGGGTGCGGGCTACAAATCTTTCGTAAATAAAATAAATAAAGTAAATAAAATCCCTCCTAAAAACCTACCCCTTCTATCAGGCTTTCCCTAACTCCTTGCCCCCACAGATCACTCATCTGTGCTTCTTTTTATACTGTTTCATCTGTTAGGATCCTTCTCCACCCCCCTTAAGCATGTGCACCTGCAACATCTCAACTTCATGAATCTCTCTCCTGACGTGTCCTTTCCCTTGTCCATTCTAGACTGTAAACTGCTCAGGGCGTCTCTAATCATGACTTCTCAGCACCAGGCACATTGCTCGCACTATATAAATAATAAAAATAAAGAATAATAATTTTTGTCTTTGTACTTCTTAGCATCTCTAAATTGTAAAGTCTTCAAAGCAGACAGTAACTTCTATTTTTAAAGCACTGGCAACTTGCTTGTAGGGAATAGGTTTTTTTGGTTAAGTAAAATCTGAACAGAATGAGAGTTCTGGATACAAGCTGGGGAATTTATGATGATGTTGTAACTATGGGAACAATGATTTCCCATTACTAGGAGCCTGTACGGCATTGCTTGTGCTGCATGAAACCATGTAAGCTAAAAAGACTCATTTACTGACTGTGCAGAAAGATTTAATCATTTTCTGTCTTGTAATCCTACAGAAAGAGTCAATTCGCTGGGTAATGTCAGTGATATATAGATGCATGACTTCCAGTAAATGGAAGCTGGAACATGAGACAAATACATTATAAAATATGCTTAATCTTTGGAAGCAAAAGTCAGATCCAAATCAGCATAGCTGTAGGGCAGGGATGGGAAAAGTTCCCAAGCCCAAGAGCTACGTACCAAAACCATCATCTGGCCGAGAGCCACAGGACAGGTATGCCGCACATGCACAAACATCTCCTGTTTTGTGACTGGCTGGCAGAGCCAGTGCTGTGCAGTCCTGGCAGCTGAGATTCTGCGAGCAGCTGGGATTCAGCTGCTGAGACTCAGGAGCAATGAAATAAGACAGAAGTACATTAAGGCAACCCACGACCAGCCCTAGATGAAAGCCGCATTTGAACTGCCCAAGAGCTGCATGCTGCTCTTGGACCACACTCTGCCCACCCCTGCTCTGTGGAAACCAATGGAGCTGTTTTGCACCAATTGTGGATCTACTCTAATATGTAGTATTTAGTAGGGATGGGAATTTGGGTTTCAGATAACCGAAATTGGTCCCAAAATGGCCAATTTAGTTCGAAATCTGAGAACTGAAATTTTGAGCTGATTTGGTTCTTTGTAATGGTCTCTGTTTTGGTTCTCTCTCAATGGCTCAGCTTCTTTTAAAAACTTCTTGGGCTTCATCCCGTTACTTTTCGTGCCAAAGCTGTATTGTGCTCTCTGGATTGGTTGCATTTTTTTAATTCAAAAAAGGCATCCAATCCAAGAGCTCCCCTCTGAGATTTTTTTCTGGGGGGGAGATGGGGGTGGGCACAGTGGCTCTGCTAGCAAATTGCCATGAAGATTTTCCTGGCAATCATTCAGCAGAGCTCAGGGATTGGTGGTGATGTGAAACCTGCTCTTTGAACACCTGGCACTGGCTGTTTGGAAGCCTTTCTGCTTCAGTTATTGAAGGCGATGTGAGCTGCTGACTGCTGTTGTTGAGCATCTGAGCGAGGTAAGTGAGTGCAGTGATGGGGTCCTGGGGATTTTGGGGTGGGGGTAGAGTACTCTAGTGCTCCAAGTGTGGGGCAATGGTCCAGGGATGGATGGGTGTCCCCTGTGTCTTGGGACCCCATAGGGGGTTCAGGCCAGGTCAGAGAGACTGCAGGCCTTGAGGCTGCTGTGTGCCAAGGGTGTATGTGTATGGCTGGCTTCCTCCTGGGAAAAGGCCAAGGCTGGGAGGGCTGGGGTCAGGAGGCCCCTTGCATCATATGGCCCAGGGGGTGTCCCAAGGCCGGGTTCAGGGGGCCCTGTATGTGGTTCCTTTGGGGGAGGGGGGTGTCACTGGATTTTTCTGGTATTTCAATGGCATTGGCAATGTGGGGAATGGCATATGGGTGTCTCCTTTCATCACATGGCTTGGTGGGGGGTCCCCGAAGACTTCAGGATGCCCCAAGGCTGACAAAGCGTTCCTGGTGGTAAGGTAAACTAATTGACTGAAGTTGATTTACAAAGGCTGGGTTTCTTTCTGGCTTGCTTTGCTTCCAGTTGCTAATTTAATTGCTGTTGTGTGCTCTTTGCTCTAACTGCTGTGACTTGCTGTGAAAACCTGTTTGTTTTGAGTGGCAGACGTGTAGTGGCTAGCTCACTGAAGGTCGCAGCTCAAGTCACTTTGACTAAACTTTCCTGGTTGTAAACTGATTGACTGAAGTTGATTTACAAAAGAAACGTGACTTTACTGCAGGGATTTTCGGTTTGTTCTCAATGATTTCAATGGGAAACAACTTCCCTCACTGAAATCAACGGGAAAAGAACCCAAACTGAAAAAAACCCTGAGACTGAATCAAGAACCAAAATCGAAAAACAAAACCAAAATTTGCCTGAGTCCCACCCCTAGTATTTAGTTCTGACTTTTTACATGCCTAAAGAAGGGCCTTGTGTGAAAGTTTGCACATTCTCACCAACACTTTTGCCAACAGAAGTTGATGAAATAAAAGCAGCCATCCGAACTAGTCTGTCTCCATCTCTTACATTTGGGGTCAACATGGCAACCACACACTTGCTAGTTTTACACATCTGGGCACTGCACGAAGTAGGATTTAAGAGTTTTAAATGAAAGAGAGCTATGCCTTGCTGAGTAAATGAAAGACTGTACCTCCAGTGGCAGATTCCATGCAATGTAAACATGAGACTTGTAATCATCCATCCACACTTCGGCAACTCGCAAAGCGTTTCTCTTTGTGTAGAAACCAATGTTGTTATTGTAAGGCTTCTTCTTGCGTTCGATGTGGGCAACTCTTGAGCAGGGCAAGACCTCCATGCTGCCACCACACAGCCACACCTGAAACAGTTCAGGACAAGAGACATTCAATATACAAGTTTAAAACTGGAATGAATCTTTTTATTAACCATCAGCCTGCTACCACGAGAGCAGCAGGGAGATTAGTCATTACCAAAAAAAAAAAAAAAAGAGGAGAAAGAAAAGACTTTAAAAGGGTTTGGGTTTGTTGGACAAGGGAAATCTGTGATGATCTATCGAAGAAGTTCTGGAAAGAGTTTGTGCAAGAAAGAGAGAACTTCTTTATCAGGGAGCAGAAGTGTTCACACATGGACTTTCAACATGAAATCATGTGACATGTAAAACAACCACAAGAATTAGATTTAAAGAGACTGGTCAATCCTAAATCCCATTGAACCAACATGTTTGGAACACCTGGCCATAGGTGAGACAACAACAGGGGCTGACTTTTATTTTGGTACTGAAATGGGAGTTGTGTAACCGAGTCCTTTTGGAAATCTGGTCCTAGTGGCGGTGGGCCACCTAGGATGGGAGGGGCAATGCCCCTCCCAGGACTCGGCCCAGCCGGCCCGAGTCCAAAAAGACACACACACAAAAAAAGTGGCTGCGCACGTCGCCTCAGTCAGGCTCCAAACATTCAGCACGGCCGCTTTCCAAGCCTCCAAACATTCTCACTGGTTGTGCCTCCGAAAGGCTTCCTAAGGAAGCTTTTCAGGGACAAAAGGGAGGCGTTTCTCCCTTTATGCGGAATGGGTGGCTAGAAGTGCCGTCCATGCCGCATGAAGGGACCCTGCAATGGAACAGTGCCACAAGGGGCACTGACTCGACTCTGGGAGGGAGGAAAGTCCGGCTGTGCGGCAGCTCCCAGGCCCGACTGAACAGTTCGGGCCTGGTGGGAGCTCCCACGCAGCCATCCATCAGGCCTGGACTCAGGAGCAGGGAGGACGTCTGAGTCGAGCCCGAGCCACTGCCGGTGAGTAAATTGTGGGGCGAGGGGGGGGAGGCACTGGGGACGGGGTTGGGTTAGAGTAGGGGGATGGGTGGGAGTCAGGACTCCTGGGTTTCCTGGGAGAGGAGTGGGGGGCTAGTGGGTTAGAGCAGGGGGATGGGTGGGAGCCAGGACTCCTGGGTTCCCTGGGAGAGGAGTGGGGG
>QEPC01007512.1:14382054-14435152 GCA_003113815.1 Sphenodon punctatus
ATTATTTATTTTAAGCTTGATGTGCATGTAGACTGTGTTTTCTTCCATCCAATGTTAACCCTGGGAACTCCTTGCTGCTGGGTTATGCCATGACACTGGCCTACCGTCCCCCTGGCTCCGCCTACCGCCCCCTGGCTCCGCTTATCATCCCCCTGGCTCCGCCCCTAGGCCCGCCAGCCTTACTGCCCCAGTACTCCTCCAACATCAAAACCCACCAGCCGCCCCTGCCTGGTCCTGATTTTTAGTGCTGAGCACTTGAAAATGTCTGGCTTTACATGTATCCAGGGTCAGGCTCTGACTTTACACTGCTGTTAATCTTGACCAATAGCAAAAACAAAGAGAGAAAACTGGGTGTATTTTCTCACAAAACCATACATAAATATAACCACGTTCAAAAGAAAAAAATTGTGTGTGTTTTTTAAACAAAACAATACCCGGTAATCATTTTGGATACACTATGCTGATAACTGGAGGGGGGGAGGGGGCGGGGTAGAGATTGGTTTTCACTTGGAGGGGGGGAGGGGGCGGGGTAGAGATTGGTTTTCACTTGAAATTGTTTCCCCTCAACTCCACCTCTTTCTTTACCTCCTCCCACTAAAAGAAAAAAAAACAAACAAGAATTTTCACACAGCTAACATTGTCAATAGAGAGAAAGCAACCAAGGGACTGGCAAGGAATAAAGGGTTGGTAAACTGGTTTGAGGTATTTCCTACTGATTTTTAGGGGTGTGCACCAGGGCCCCATGTTATTTTTTGTTATCATTTTCGTTATTAAAATGTCATTTTCGTTAACAAAATGTCATTTTTCGTTATTCTTGTTGTTATTGATATTTGCATCCGTACCGATTTCAAGCAAAGATTTTATTTTTGGTATTGGTATCGATTTCGTGTGCCAATGAAGAATTATTGTCAGAAGCTGAACTTCCCCTTCTTATTGTGATACGGAAAGAACTGCACACAATAATATATACAATATGTAGTTTTATTTATTTAATATATACAGAATCTAAGCTAAACCTCACCTATGTATAATAATAATGTTCCTATCCTATAATCCTAATATATATAATAAAACAGCCTAGTATCTAAATATCTAATCAATATATATACACAACTAATATCTATATATAATATATGGACAGGGGAAGGGAAAAAGAAAACTCAGAGGTATATCTACTCTGTGTGTGTGTGCGCGTGCGTGCGTGCGTGCGTGCGTGCGAGCGAGCGAGAGAACAGAGTGAAGCAGCCCAGCCATACAATATTAAGGGTTCCAGTGCTCTCCCACAGAGCCCTCCTGATTGGTTCTGGGAGGCAGAGGCATCGAGGAATCACAGGGTGCCATTCAACTGCTGGGATCTGCTTGTGCTGCTCATTGGCCAGAAATACATCAATCAGGTCCTTCCCTTCCCAGTTTAAGAGTTCAACACTTTCTGGCTCCGAGATGTTTGCTCCCTTCTCCACATTTCCCTCCAAAAAACACCTGCCAGGCTATAACGAAATCAATAATGACTTTCATTATCGTTATTGATTTTGTTATTTTTTGCCGTTTTTGTTATTGCAATAACGAAAACGACATGCACACCCTTATTGATTTTGCACTAGGCCACAAGCAACAGTCCTGGATTAAATTTTCAGAAATAATCGAAGCTGGAAACCTACTGAGAAGGATGGGAAAGTGCAAGCTCCGTCTGCTGCTCCAAGTCCTTGGAGGGTTCTGGGGGAGCCAAGAAGCACTGGCAACATTTGTAAGCAGGGAGCTTTGGGCACTGTGTTCCTCCTATTGGCAGCAATGGGGAAAACACAGTGAAAACGGGTCTCCGCTTGTGAGGTTTAAATCTACAAGCAGGAGGTTTGCTTTCTCTCCCTGGAAAAATTGATTCAGGTCCCTCCCCTCTGCCCCCGATGAACTGCTGGTATGAGTGTGTGTATGTTGTTTTTTATTGCAGCGTACATCCTACAATAAGCTCTGAACTCTTTCGCAGAACCTGAGTGTGACACAGTACTGACAATATTCCCTTGACAAACCTCTCTCCAATTATAGCTTTCTTTTACAAGCTGTATTTTACTGTTTTTATTTGTAGGATATGCTATTCCAGGGCTCTAGACACTGTGACAAAAGACAGGTGCCGAGTCTGCCTGGTAATCCTGCTTTAGTTTATTTTGTGGTCGATCTGTTCATTTCTGTTTTGCATAATTATTGACACACCCACAGTTTCTGGGATAATCTCCAACACCCATCCGTTTCATCTTATTTGTACTTGCAAATTTTATTAATCTCTTACAATAGGTTGTCCTAGTAGTTTTCCATACTATACCTGCCAGATTCCACTGAACCATTGTAAGTCTGCAGCAATTCCACTGGCATTGTTCAAGGTCACCCACAAAAGAGCATCTGTGTGTATACTCAATCAGTATGACTCAAAGGTTTGCCAGTTTAAGCTACAATAAACAAGTCTACCTCTCCAATTGCATCCCTCTCTTGTACTACTCTATTTTAGCAGGGCCAAGACTGACTTTGTCCAACTGCAATTATTTAATTAATTGTCTAAGGGAATTAGCAAATTATTAGCAGAACATACTGTAGCTACGGAAAGGCCCGATGGTATGTACAAAATGCAGAAGGTTTCTCTAAAGGACTTTGTTGGCGCATTCTGGAATGAGACAAGGACACCATCATTAAGTTTTAATTGCCTTACTCTTTATTCAAACTCCATAATCTGGGTGTGGAATTGCCACAGGCAATTTGGAACCAGTAGCAGAAAAGCATCAAACATTACTTATAAGTTTTGGGGTAAGGATCCTGAGGCATTTTCAGGTACCTGCTCCTAATGCTTAATCAACTATGCTTCGCCCTCCATCCCAGGATGCAAATTGAGGGTGGTGAAGGACGAACATGTCCCCCAAGGGACCGAAGCAAGGAGTAGGGTGCAGAAGACGAGAGGTCGCATATGCCTCATTGGTGCCCTCAGGTTTACCCCTCCCAGGGATGTCTCTCGGGTGCTCGCTGCACTCTGCTTCTGTGCCATTTTACTATCTCCATCTCTTAGGAGAGGTCTTGAAATAGTCTGCTAAACTAGTAAAAACTACACCAAAATCTACTGGACTGCTGCAAGATCGGTCATACCATCACGTTCCAGCGGGCAGGCAACCCTCTGCTTTGTCCAGTGGCTGCAGTTGCAAAGTATCTGTCTATTCGCCCTCGTTTGCCGGCTCAGCTCTTCTGGCATCTGACGGGGCTTATCTAACCCGTCACCAGTTCTCGGCAGTCCTAAGGGAATGTGTTACCCGACTCCATCTTTCTCCCCTTCATTCTGGATCGGCGCTGCTAGTTGCGCGTCGCCAATGGGGCTCTCTGTTTCGTCAGTGCGCAGTATTGGCTGCTGCCGTTCTTTGGCATTTCAGTCGTATGTTCGCCCTCTGCACAGTTAGTTTAACCTATTAATTATTATTATTATTATTATTAGCATTTGTGTAGCGCCAGCTGTGTACCTGGCACTTTACAGAACAATAAGATTGGCGCGGTCCCTGCCTACAGCTTACAATCTCATAGACACGGAGGGGGGAGACAAGGAGAGGGGACATAGGGAGAGACAAGGGATAAATAACATTCAAGCGGATGTGAGGTCTCAGGTGCACGTGCTTGGCTTAGTTGCAGTTAGGCAGGAGTCTGCGGGGAGGGCAGACAGTAAATATTGAAAGGGAAATTCTAACAGGCGTCGAGAAAGGTGGTGAGGAAGAGGTGGGTTTTGAGGAGGGATTTGAGGGAGCACAGGGAGGATGCAAGGCAGATGTGGGCAGGAGGGAGTTCCAGGCATGGGAGGGCAGCAAGGGAGAAGGGGCGAAGGCGATTAGGGGAGCAGGGGAGACGAGGGAGAGCGAGGGAGGGGACAGAGGAGGAGCGGAGAGTGCGTGCAGGAGTGTGTAAGGAGACTAGGGCTGAGAGGTAAGGGAGAGTCAGGTTGTGAAGGCGTTTATAAGTGAATACCAGGAGTTTGTAAAGGATGCGTTTGGGAAGGGGGAGCCAGTGAAGAGAAGAGAGGAGAGGCTGCACATGGTTGAAGTGACGGGCTGAGTGGATGACCCCAGCAGCGGAGTTTTGGATGGAGATAAGGGGGGACAGGTGAGAACGGGGGAGGCTATTCATCGTTGTCTTATTGTTTATTTCAGATGCCAGTGCACTTCGACCCCGGAGGTCGACATGGATAATCGGGCACAGCTTGCTGTACTGGGCAGCCAAGGCAGCGAGTCAATCACATTGGGGCATGCAATTGGGCCTTAATGACTCTGCAGAGGTGGTATGGAAGTCTAGGTCCGGTATGAGATGGGAGCAGCTCATGCGGGTCCTACACTTGGCCACATTCAGCAAACATCCAGACATCATAGTAGTTCACCTCGGTGAGAACAACCTGCCACGGGATACGGGAGTAGCACTGGTAGAATAAAAAGGGATTTAGCTGATGCTGCGCTTATGTTGCCACGGACTAGATTCATATGGATGCACATGATCGAGAGAATAAGGTGGCGGGGGGCTATTTCCCCTGGAAAAATTGACAGGGTACGTAAAAAGATCAACTAGGAAGTTGGTTGGTTGGTTATTAGTATTTATTTATTTATTTAACAGATTTTTATCCCACTCTCCCCACCTCAGTGGCTCAGAGCGGCTAACAAAACCATAAAAACAACAATATAAAAAAAACACTTAAACAATTTAAAACATTAATCATAAAAACACCCCCTCCCCCCAACCCTACCCATCACCCCACCCCCACCCCTCATCCCTCCCCACTCCACCCTCCCCCTCGCCAAATGCCTGACTGAACAGCCATGTTTTACAGTTCTTCTGAAAGGCCCGGGGCCAATCGCGCCCCCACCGGGAGGAAGTTCCACAGGCGCAGCGCAGCGACTGAGAATGCCCTGCTCTGTGTGGTCCCCCAAGACACCCGAGGGACCTCCAACAGCACGCCCCCAGCCAACCGCAGGGGCTGATCCAAAACCAGGGGAGTGAGGTGGTCCCACAGGTAAACAGGGCCCAGATCGTGTAGGGCTTTGTAGGTTAAGACCAACACTTTGAATCGGGCCCGGAAGACTACTGGCAGCCAGTGCAGAGACCGGAGCACTGGTGTAATATGCTCCCAGCAGCCCAGGCCCACCAGGAGCCAGGCCGCCGCATTCTGCACCAGCTGCAGCTTCCGAGCCATCACCAAAGGTAGCCCCGCGTAGAGCACATTGCAGTTGTCTAATCGAGAGGTAATAAAAGCATGGATGATCGTGGCCAGGTCCAGAACCAAAACCAGCGGCTGATGCCGCCACACCAGATCTAACTGGTAGTATGGGAGGCGATTGTATTTCCCATGGTGAAATTTGTTTCTCTCGACCTGATCTGTTCAGGATTGACAGAGTTCATCTGTCTGATCGTGGTGTCCATATCCGTCACAGAGAGATACTGGACTATAGGCCTAACAGATATGTAAAGCTAAAGGTTACACATGGATGTACTTTTAAGAACTGGAAACTCAATTCATGTAATGTAACACAGAGACACAAACTCAATTGATGCAAGGGAGAGAGATAGGCCAATGTGTATTCGCCTCTGAAACCAGACATACCCTATGGAGTTGCAAATGAACTTCCTGTTTGCCTTTCTGCCTGCTTACTGGTAAACAAGGCTTCTCCAGGGTGGGAAAATAACACAAAGGGATAGCAGAGGTATTTAAGCTAAGATCTTTGCCATCAAGAGACAATTGGAGTTGGAATTCAATTCAACCACTGACTCGCTGAGTCTAGGATCAAAACTGGGGGAAGGGCAGTAGCCTGCCAGCCAGCTTTGCTGAAGTGATGCTTTGAGAGAAGAACTTTGCTTTCTACCAGCTAGGAGACATTACACCTGGCTGAGAATAACCTCAAGCGTATGGACTTTCTACAGGGTAAGATTTATATAGGGATTCACCCAGTATAGAATAGGAATGCGTCATTTTACTGTTTACTTTATTAGCCACTCTGTGTCAAACTATCTTTGCTTATGTAATCAATAAAACTTTCTTATTCACTAAGAAAGTGTCTGTAGTCAAACATTGGGGACACAAGCTGAGTACCTGTGTTTTCAAGCACTGGCGAACCCAGAGAGACAGTGTGTAAACGCCACGGGAAGCTTTCTGGGAAGTTGGGAGACAAAAGGATTATCCCCTTTGCAAGACTGAATCAACCAGAGAGAGAACTGGTTCAGCTGGGCTGCAAGTGAGGGAAATTGAGTCACCCAACCCAGGAAAGGGGGGTAGTGGACCCCCAAAACCGTGACAATATCTACCTGGCAGGGCTTAAGCGTAAGTTAGTTCAGTTGTTGGCCGAATAGGAGGAGGGGGTGGGCTGAAACCAGCCAAGCATATGCTGGTGGATGGTCTCATGTGACAGGGGTCCAATTAAGGGTAGGATAGTTAGTTAATTATATTAATTAAAAGGGAGACATCTCCTAAAGAGATGAGGCTGCAGAAGGAAGCAAGTGCAGGTGCGGCCAGGTTCCTTCCAAGGCCCTGGGGAAAGGAATGAGCCATACGCTCGAGGACAAGGGGATTCCAAGAGGGCCGTTGCCTTCTCTCCTGCTCCTAGTCACTATGAGGCTATGATGTCTTCACAACCAGCTGCACGGCTGCAGGTAGAGTGACCTAGCATAGTTAATTGTAGCACATAAGGAGGCGGCACTGAGGAAACATCAAGCTGCCTGCACAAGTTCAGGTTATTATAAATAATTATGGACCCTGAGGGAGTTAAGCCTTCCTCCTCCTCCTTACCAATTTGTTTAATAAAGAGTGCAGTCTTTTAAAATCCAACTAATTGTGTGTGTGTTTTCCTTCGGGGGGTGCTGGGCAACAGACAACCTGCTGATGCTCAGTGTTAAAAAAAAGAGGGTGGATGGGTGAGTGCTGCTTCCCACTCCCTGCGCATGCTGCGCTGGAGCTCTGGACAGCTGACTGCTGGGCCCTAGTCTCATGAGAGAGACTTTAATCCCACCCCTGGGCTGGGTTGCCTAGCAAACCCCGCTAGGCTCTACAGTTTCCTGCCGCCGCCTGGGGTTGCACAAACAACCCCAGCCGGCGGCCACTGGCAGCTACTTGCCTTGCAAAACGCCTCCCCTCAATCCCACTCATTCCTGTAAAAGGGGGAGCATGACAAAGTGCCCTTCACTGCCACCCCTTGTGTTTGGGTGAAGGGGGGAGGCAAAGGGGTAATTCCTGACCTGCAGATTATCTTCCTGACCTAGGGGCAATCCCTGCCCAGAGACTGACTCCCTATTGAGATTTTATAGTAGTCAGGGAACTCAAATATTATTGTTCTTTTTTTATTTTCCTCAAAGAATGACTAGTTTTTCACTTTGGACAAGAAGCTTAGGTTTCAGGAATAAAATATACAAAGAAAAATTCTTGTCAATAACAACATAGTGAATTAAGAGAGAGAGTCTCAGGCCTTATTTGAAGTGCATTGATTGTATAAACAACAGATCTGTCCCAGAAAAATCAATACGAGTTTAATTTTTAAAAAGCTACCCTGCTAGGGATGGTCACCGTTCCACGCCCCAAAAGAGTATCATCTCTCATTAGAATTCAGAATACTCCACACGCCTCTTGCAAGTATTTCTAAAGCTTCCTAGCTGATGACATCTGGAGCATGAAGAAATGTTTGCAAGTTGGTTTAAAAGCAGGTTTATTACTGCACTGTGTATTTGTATAACCTCTTACACACCTAATCAAATTAATTAAGCTTCTGCAAGGTAGGCAGGTATTGTTGCTCTTATTTGCAGATGTGCAAACTGAAGCACAGATGTGCAAACTGAAGCACAGTTGTTTGTTCATGATCCTGTAGTGATGATCCTGGGGTGTCACCAGCAGGAGCAGAACACCTCCTAGATCGTAAAACACAATCCTTTGCCATTTGAGTTAAAAGATTTGCATCTTGTAGCTCGGTCAAATAGTAGAGTTGTTATGACATTCTGTGAGGTCTAGCACCATAGGTGGTAGAGGTCGATCGATTGCCACAGCTTCCGAGATCCACATATACAGGTTGCCACAACCTCCATGTGAGCTACAGTGGAGTCTGCTTAAATTGAATTTCTTCAGCCATGTAAAAAAAAAAGTTTGATGTAGAAATTATTTTTAAGCAGTCCTTAAGATATGGATCTGGAGACAGAGAAAACTGGTGCTCAGATTAAGTTAGCACCAGATTTCTTTGTCTCCAGCCCCCTTTCTATCTCAGAAGCAGAGAGCCATAACAGACAGCAGAGCAGAGCTGCATGTGTGTGTGTGTGTGTGTCTTGTGTGTCTGTACGTGTAATCCTGTCAGTTCTGACTCTGGGAGTCTTGGGTGACTTGGAGACAGGGAAACGTGGTGCTCACTCCCTATGTAGTCTGCTGGAGACTCCAAGAGGATCGTACACACACACTTCTTGT
The DNA here is from genome assembly GCA_003113815.1 of Sphenodon punctatus. Classification (NCBI taxonomy): domain Eukaryota; kingdom Metazoa; phylum Chordata; class Lepidosauria; order Sphenodontia; family Sphenodontidae; genus Sphenodon; species Sphenodon punctatus. The sequence goes on from QEPC01007512.1 coordinate 14,390,492, forward strand.
TGGTGGTTGTCGGTTCGAGTTTAAATGTGCAGAGCTGGAGACGGAGAGACCTGATGTTCCCTAGTGCCCATCTCCAGCCTGCGTGACATGAAGACTCACCCGCACAGGGTATATACTACGTTATTTTAACCACATGCTGCCAAGAAATCATTAATACACTTAAAGCTATTGATATTTTTAGCTGAGTGGGTACACTCTATAAACCTTAGAAATTCAAGTTATCAGGGTTCAGAATTCTGCTTATCCAAATCAAGAAGCAAGGCATCTACATAGACCTGCAGCTGGGGAAAACAAATAAATTCTACTTATCCAGAAATTCACATTATGCAAGTTCTACTTAAGTGGATTCCACTGTATAGTCTCACTGGATCAGGCAGCGAGCCTCTTATTTTAGTGAACAGTTACTTACACCAGAAGTCACACTGGAGTCTAACTGCTCTCTGAATACTACAAGAATCCTGGACTCCTGGTTTCTTTCCTTGCACACCAAGCATTAAACGTATTTCCTTTTGTAGGTCATATTTATAGCTACAGAACCCATGTAAATAGGAGTAACAATGATTTCCTTAGCGAACGTAACTTTTGAATATGTTTCATTTAATTAGTGTGGTAAGGAACAAAGTGTAGGGCACTTAAATAGGGCTGCTCTCGTAGATGTTTTACCTAGCACATTCATGCAATTAAATGATCAGAGACATGTTTACAGTGGCTTACAGTCAGACTAAACTGCATGAAATGCCATAAGCTTTCAAAATATCTTGCTGCTTAAGGCTACCACTAAGGGTGTTTTTAGACAAGCACCTTCCTGCCCATCACCTAACCATCATGCATGTTGCAGGGCATCCTATGTAGCCCTGCAACAGCCATGATGGGTGGAGAGGAGCTTGTCTAAAAACACCCTAAGATACTTTACGAGTTTAAGGCAGCTCTGCATATGTAACTGAGAAGTTCAAAAGGAAGGACAGTGGGTCTTCAAATTAATTTCTTTTTAAATACCCCACTGAGGAAACCTCTTCTCCAGTTAAGGTCATTGGGGGACCATTTAATTCCACCAGGGCTGTCACCTTAGTGAATTTCCTGGTTAAGTGCAGGAAAACCCAGTTGTCTATGGGTGAAAACAGACATGACACTAACCATCCTTTAACCACCCTTGGTGGTTATTTAATGCATGTTGCAGGGCTGCATAGGGCACCAATACAGCCCTGCAACATGCATTAATAACCACCAAGGGTGGTTAAAGGGTGGTTAGTGTCATGTCTGTTTTCACCCAGCATCACAGCAAAGAAACCTGTGGCCACCAGTTACCCTAATGTAGCTGACGGATGCTTATATTGTGCCAGAAATCTACTGGATGATTTGAACACTTCTCAGTGGATAAAACATTTATTTTGAAAGAAAGTACATACAAAAATTACAACAGTAAAACCAACCAACAAACGAACACTATTGAGTCATGTTTGTCCTCCTTAATTTGGCAATGCCATTTATGCAGCTCATTACGACTGGCCCGAGTCTGCTGGCCTTCCGTCAGGCCTGCAAGACATGGCTGTTCTCCCAGGCCTTCAGAGGCTGGGAGGTGAGGGTGGGCTAAATTTTGTATGGGGGTATTTTAAAATTGTTTTAAATGTGTGGATTTTTATATTGCTTATTTTATGTTGGAAGCCGCCCCGAGATGCCATAGGCATAGGGGGGGGTGGCATATAAATGGAATTAACTAAATAAATAAATAAATTATAAAAGGAGTAAATTGTTTTTAAAAATAGGCATGCACAGAGCAGAAATGTTTCCAAAGTTCACACTAGGGATGGGCGAACAGAACCGAGTTCAGAAATTCGGTTCGGTTCGGTTCAGTTCAATTCAGAAATTCGGTTCGGTTGACCGAACTATTCGAGTTCGATCCGAACTTCCGAAAAAAGTTCGGAAATTCAAACCCCATTGAACTAAATGGAATATTATCTTTTAGGGATGGGCGAACAGTGCCGAGTTCAGAAATTTGGTTCGCTTCGAAAATCAAGTTCGGTTCAGTCGACCCAACTGGTCGAGTTCGGTCCGAACTCCCGAACAGCGTTTGCCCATCCCTAGTTCACACTGGTGTGTTCCCTGGACAAAATTAGTTGGACAGAAAGTGTTGAAAGTCAAGAGCCTCCTAGTTATCTTTCAGCAGGCTCTGGAACTGCTATTCAGGGCTCTCTCCTCCCCCCGAGGATCACACTGCCTAACCTCAATAGTTCATGTTCTTATCTTCCACTGATTTTGACTGAACTCTCCTGGGGAATGGAAAATGATATTTTTCTAGATTTTTTTTTAGTGAACTTTTGGTCGAATTAGACTGTCTCATGCCTCATTTTTTTATTTTAGATATTTATTAGATGTGCAAATGAAGAAAAAGATTTTAAAAAGATTAGTGGACTTTGTAACAGTACAATTTTGTTCCAGGGCTTCTTCCTTGACTCTACCCCACAGATTCAAGCCCACATGGGGAATTATCCTCCAGACTGTCCTTTATTCCCAGATCCCTATGGACATAAGGTATTTTCAGACGTTACGAGATCACGCTCAACCACGGACAATCCCCTGTAGTGGCGAATGGTCCCGTAACGTCTGGTTGCTTGCTGCCAGATGTTCACCATGGTGAACCACCGGCAGTGAGCAAAATAACCACGCTTTCGAGGATGGTCCAGGCACCATCTCAGAAAGCGTGGTTAATTAAACCACGGCACAGAATTGGCGGACGGTAACGTCTGTTACCGCCGCCGATTCCGGGTCATGGCCCAGACCCGCAGAATCAGGCACAGTGGCCACATTGGCCACTGCGCCTGCCCGTCTCCAGGCAGGTGGGCTGCTGGGGGAGCGTGGGGGGATGGGGCTGGGCTGTGCAGCCGCACGTTGCGTCACGCAGCCCTGCCCCCTCCCCAGATTCCCCGCCGGAATCAGCTGGCTCGTCTGTTGATCGCCGTTTTGATTCCGGTGGGGAATCAAAAAGTGATCACGTGACGGGGCCAATAGGCGCCCCGTCACGTCTGAAATCACCCATAGTCCAAGTCACCAGACCATCACCCTCTGGATCCATCAGACCCTCTTGGTCTCCCTGGGGCTCCAACCCAGGCATCACCCTCTGGCTAGTGAACCACCCCTTCCAGGATCCCTCAAGGAAGACACTGTTGCGGGCTGGCTGAGATCTCTGGGACTCAGGGATCTCTCCCCGCAGTTCCCTGGAGGTTCCCCTGAGGCAGAGCCCCTGGCTCCTGCCTCTCCAACACAACACTTCCCCAGCAGGGTTTCCCCCCAACCCCCTGCTGCTCTGGGCTCTGCTAGTCACGCACAGTCCCTCCTAGAACCTGCTCAGAGGTGGAACCCTCCCTGGTTCTTGCTTCTGGAGCCGTTGGGAGACAGCCTTCTGACTCCTGGCTTCCTGATACACCTTATTTCTCTGTATCTCAGGGCTCAGCTTCCTGAGCTCCAGGCTGAACAATGCCACACCCAGCTTCAGTTGGCTCCTATGAGCCCCATTAGACCAGCCACCAGCTGGCCGAGCCAAGGTGTCTCAGGCATAGTCTTACCACCACTGCCCAACGTCTGCACCTCTCCAGCCGGCACCACCTTAAGCTGGCGCTAACTTGCTGGCTCCTTAAAGAGCCCATATGTTAGCACTCTGACCCTCTACAGACTAAATCAATACTGTTGATTTAGGCAATAATTTCTGAAATCTGGAGACATGGCTTCTATCTGGACTAGAGGGGTGTCCAGATAAGGGGGTGTGTGCGCGTGTGTGGAGACAAAGCAGTTTAATCTGACTGTGCTAGGAAGATGCAGAGCGAGAGCCTGGCAGGGTGAACCAGTCTGGCGGCACCTAGGAAAAAACAAGCATGGGGAGCAGCAAGCTTTTCTCAGCCTCCAAGCTGGGACTTCCCTTCCAGTGAGTAGAGCGGATGGACCGCACTCGTATTGGCAGTATTCCTCACCTGGGGATCAGTTGTGCCTAGGAGGGAGCCCAGTGGAGGAGGTGGCGGTGGCAGTGTGAGACCTGGTGGAGAGAGAGGCAGCCCAAATCCCAGCAGCCTAAAGGATGCGACAGCAGCATGGCCCTGGTCGGCAGGTGAAAGAGCCTAAAGGAGGGGGTGACACAGTTCTTGTTGGGGAGGAGAGAGTCAGTGATGAGGGGGGAGGCTTGAACTTGTAGGAGAGAGAGAGAGAGTTTGGTGGAAGGATGATGGAGGGTAGCGTGGGTTTTGGTGGAGAGAGTGTGGTGTCCTTGTCTCTGTCCTCCCAGTTGTCCCAGCAAATTCAATTCTGACTTTGACTTGCCCAAAACATGTGGTTTGCTCCCTGAGCCTCCAAGGAGACCAGTGGAGGATGGCACTTTGGTATCCCAAAGGAAAATGACCAAGTGTGTGCTCCTGATGGTCAAATTAGCGTTGACCTGGTTAGAGGGAAGATGGATTGTCCAACAGGATGAGGCTGAGAAGAGCTAACTTCTGTAATACACCTATAGTCATGGGATAGGAGATAGTGGGGGATTTCAGAAGTGATGCGTTCCAATTCACCACAGTGAATCCCACCCCGGTGTGAATGGATTCACTGCGGGCTGTGGTGACACGTGCGGCCTCAAAAGAAGTGACAGGATCGTGACCACTTCCTGGGGGCAATCAGAGAGAACATGGACCGGGGGAACACAACAGACATGCAGTGGAGATGTGGACTGCGGTTCGAGCCCCAGAATGCACCGCGGCTGGGGTCAATTCCTTCCACCGCGGCTGCGGGTTTCCGTTCAGAAGCTACTTTTCATTCACCCCTGCCGTGGTGACCATTCACCACACTTCTGGACCTCCTCCCGCCCCGACCTCATGAAGCGTGGTTAGCTTCACCCCTGGCCGCGTTTGACTGTGGTGAACATCTGGATACGAGCAAACAGACAAGCACGGCGCTTTCACCACCCCCCGTGTTTGACTGAGGTTGACTGTGGTGGACATTCATCACATCACTTCTGAAATCACCCAGTGTCTTACTATGGATCAGAAACTGGTTAAAAGATAGAAAGCAAAGGGTTGGACTAAATGGACAGTTTTCACAATGGAGAGATGTAAAAAGTGGTGTGCCTCAGGGATCTGTATTGGGACTGGTGCTGTTTAATGTATTCATTAATGATTTGGGAAAGGGTGTTGAGTGAGGTGATCAAATTTGCAAACGACACCAAGTTAGTCAAAGTAGTTAAAACATGAGCAGACTGTGAGGAAGTGCAACAGGATCTTACAACACTGGGTGCCTGGGCATCTAAATGGCAAATGAGATTTAATGTGGACAAGTGCAAAGTGAAGCATGTTGGAAAAAATAATCCAAACTATTATTTTGGATTATTTCAAACTGCACCTCGAATATTGTGTGCAGTTCTGGTCGCCCCATCTCAAAAAAGACATAGCTGAACTAGAAAAGGTACAGAGAAGGGCAACAAAAATGATCAAGGGCATGGAAGGGCTCCCGTTATGAGGAGAGGCTTGGTAGGTTGGGGCTCTTCAGTTTGGAGAAGAGATGACAGAGAAGATATGATAGAGGTCTATAAAATCATGAGTGGTGTGGAACTAATAAACAAGGAGTAGTTATTTACCCTCTCAGCTAGTACTAGAACTAGGGGACACTCCATGAAACTCTTTGGTGGCAAGTTTAAAACAAATAAAAGAAAATATGTTTTCATTCAGCGTATAATTGGGTTGTGGAATCTACTGACAGAGGCTGTAGTAAGGGCCAGTACTATAGCTGAGTTTAAAAGATGTTTGGACAAGTTTCTGGACTATAGCTCCATTAGCAGCTATTAGTCAGACTGGATCCGGGAACATGATGGGAGCTGGGGGAAAACAACAGGGAATGGATCTCCCATTGTGACCTGTTTGGGTGCTTCTCCCAAGCCACCGTGATTAGCCACTGTCGGAGACAGGATTGCTGGGCTAGATGGACCATTAGTCTGACCTAGTATGGCACTTCTTATGTTCTCATAGTCCACTGTGGACCAGCCACATGATTTATCCTCTGGGTGTACGTCCTGTTGTAAGCATTGTTTGTCTTTAGGGAAGGTCATTGAAAATATCACAAATGATATTACTGAGACCTTAAAGTAATGCTAGGTGCCTTATGGCAGGTTTGGCAAGAACTTAAAAACTCTACAGAAAATGGTTCACCAGAACTAGTTAATTCGGCAGTAGATAATTCAAATAGTAAGCCTGCTATTCATCTTGCTTCAGGCAGTCAGGACAACTGTACTTGTGGTCATAAAAGTGTGGCTGATGAGCCTAAGAAAATGCAGTTTTCTTTGGACAACACTGTTAGGAAATTTAAAAATGTCAAATACCCAGAAAATGATCCTTTGACCCTCTGAGAAACAGTTTCTGCTTGTCTTCCCATAGAAGTAGCTCTGAATTTAAATGGAAGGAGATATTGATTTTTCAGAATGTTCCCTTGAGAAAATGTGTTCCAGGCTTATTTGCGAGAGCATGTTTATATGATTTTCGAGTGTGTTGTTTTTTATTCTTTACCCCAAGATCAAATCCTTAGATTTTTTAGGTTGCCTTCACTTGGCACTAGAAATAAGGTTAAGATAGAATTTAAAGATGGCAGGGTTGCCCAGAAAATTTGGGATATGAGAACACTTCTTGAGTATTGTGAGTACCCCATAGCAAAAACCAGAAGGAAAGTTGCTTTGATTACTTCTCATCAAAGGGGGATTGTGTCTATTGGAGTTATTTGGGAACATAAGAAGTTATTGGTTAGTCCCCCTTCATCTATCAGACCTTTATTGGCTACTGATTTTTCCGGTCCACAGAATAAACACAGTCAGAATGCTACATCATTCATTAAGGAGTAGGATTTATTTAATAATAAGGAATTAGTAAGCTCTAACACTCATAATGATGTATATACAGATGGTCCATCTTCTGTGTCTAATGATTTATGAGATGATGGATTGGTTTCTATTGTTCAGAAATGAAATTTACCTTCTTCAGGTGTTTAAGGCTGTGCCTGTGAAAGTAATGGCATGTCTGGGGAAATTGAGGGTGGGTGGTTTTCCTGCTGGTGATTCTCCTTCTGGTGATCCTTGTGAAACTGCACTAGCAGTGAAGGACGACACATGTTTAGACCAGGGACAGAATGCTGTCATTTGTCATGTTTCAAACAGTATTGTTTTGGCTGGTCCTTTTGCAAGTTTTTTGGGCAGATTGACTAGAAGGTCCAAGGGGAATTGAGCAGTTATTTATCTTGGAATGTTGCTAGCTTGAAAGGCAAATTAGGAGATACGAAATGTATGAAGTCTGTTACTAGTAGATATGTGATTTTATTGCAGGAAACATGGTGTGTGGAACCAATATCTGTAAAGGGTTTTTTCCTGTTATAGTTTGGCCAGGTGTTTCTTCTAATCTTCATGGTCGCATAAAAGGGGGTTTGCTCTCAATGGGGCTAGTGATGCAACCTTTGGTGATGAACAGCGAACACCGTGTGGATGTTTTTGCTTGGCACTTAGATTTACTCCCTGTGGAGGTGATTCTTGTGTATATTCTCCCTGCTGCTGCTAAATGGGCTGACCCCTAATATTTTGGACTCTCTCCAGTCCTATTTGGAGAAACTGAAAAGTGATTTTCCTCATGATCAATTGCTTATTGGAGACAATTTTTCACTTTTCACTTCATTTCATTTCACTTTTAATTTATATCCCGCACTCTCCCATTTAAAAAATGGCTCGAGGCGGCTCACAAACAGTATAATACATAGGAGCAAATAATAAGCATAAGACATCATCATAAACATCATTATAATTACAGCAATAACAGCCCCCAAAGTAACAACCCTTATATAATTATACAATATAATACTACCCTCTCCCAAAACAATAACAAATGTATCATCCATCAATCTAGCAGTCCTCTCATATACTCACAGACTCACAGATAATACCAGAGGTTCTGCCTTAACTACTTCCTTACCCCCACCCTGCTGCCACCAGGGGGAGGCCCACTCTCAACCCTCCTGCTCTCACCAGGAGGGAGAGTTCTCTCATGGGCAATATACACATATCCCTCCCCCTCCCTCCAAATACTGATTACACCGGCTCCGTCTGCTGGCCCCAGGCGCCAGACCCAACCGAAGGACGTGCGCCTTTGGCACAGTCGCCGGTTGCTCCCTGCACCTGAGGGGCAACCCAGAAGCCGGCCTCCTCCAGCCCCGCCCCTTCCTGGGAGGGGAGACGCCGGCAACCTGCCCCAGCTGTTAAATGGCAGGGACCATCCTCCAGCCTGTTGCACAGGGTCTCAAATGGGAGGCACAGAACCTTCCCCCCCGCCAAGTCTTCAAGGTGCTAGATTAAGCATTTTAATGCTAGATTAAGTGCCATAAATTGGGATCAGGCCCTAGGAGTTTGAGGTTTCAAGTATGATTTGGGGGGATTCCTGGAATAAATTTAGATGGTTACTTTATCATATGATGATGTTAAATCTCAGCACAGTGAATAGTTCAAGTTCTGTAACTTATGTTTTATCTTTAGAATCGCGTACTATTGATTATTTTCTGGTAGAACTATACTTGTGGCCTGCAACTTTTGATTTTGCTGTAGTTTGTAGATCTGAACGTGATCGCATACCCCTTTCTCTTATGTTGAATTTCTCTTCAAGTAGTCTTGATTGGAAGAAATTAACCATTTTAGGCATCTGGGGATTACTTTGTCCTCATTGCTTTCTTGGACAACTCATCTTAGATTGATTAAACAAAGGGGGTCACCTCTGGCTGTTAAAGAGGTCTTTTGATAAAAATTTTTGGCAACCTATTCCTGCTGCATTGAAAGCTTTCACCTCTAAAGTATCTTCTCAGGTGCTATATGGGGCCGAAATATGGGGCTACTTATCTTTGAAGATATTGACCTTCCTCAGAATAAATGTTGGCATAGTTTACTTAGACTTTCACCTTCTACTCCAGCCTCTTTTCTTCATTTGGAGACTGGAGTTGAAGCATTGTTGATTATCATTAGAAAGAGACTTAGATTATTGGTTTAAAATTTCTGCCTTGTCACCTAATAGATTGCCAAAAATGTGTCTTATTGACGGTTATGAGAGGATGCAAGCTAAGGAATCTCTACGGCTGAAATTTGTTATGGAGACTCTTACTACTTGTGGGCTGGGACCTGGGTTATTTTTATTATGGACAATGCTAGGTTGTTTTCAGTTTATGATAAGCATTTAGTATTATAGAGAGTGAGTGGTATTGCTTGTTAAAATGATTTTGCTGCTGTTTGCGTTAGTTGCTTTGCTCCATTGTATATTTTATGCAAGTCAGATGGTAATATGGAACACTACTGACTATGTACTTTAAAGGAAAAGCTGCTTATTACAGATTTTGGGCATAAACAGATGAGATGTTGCCTGACTTTCACCATTAACAACCCTGAATTCACCCACTCATCTGTCAGGTGACCACCAGATGTTCACGCCAGGGCTACTACCTGGAAAGCTGCTGTTGATGTGCAGGGGAATCGGGTAATGCAGGGCAATGTGCTGCCCCGTGGTTGTCTCCCATGTGTTGGGGGGTGGGGGGCACAGGGTGTCTCCATGACCGTCTCAGTCTGTTGGGTGCATGACTGCCTCAGTCCACTTTCAGCACCATAGACTCACGGTGAGTAGCCTAGGGCATCTGAGGAGGAGTGACCACAACTCTACGGTGGGGGAGCATGGGTTGACCGCAGCAGGGAGAAATGCCTGCCCATTAGTTGTGGTACTGCATCACGGTGCCTGCAGGTGGTGGCTGCAGGGGCATGAAGTGACCACAGGCTCTGGGGGCCTCTCCTCTCATGTGTTAACAGTAACACCCTTCATCTTGAGTAAATGCCACCAACTATGTTAACAGGGAGATGATGCCAAGTACCTTGAGATTTTGTCCGTGCCAGGCAGGAGTTATTGAGGATACTGTTCATTATGTATTGGAATGTTCATTTTATAAAGATAGAAGGGATGCTTGGCTTTGCCCTCTGTTAAGAAGAGTTATGCATTTTTCTAACCGTGAAAAGTTAATTTGGCTACATCAACAAAAGGATTCTGTATCTGTTGGTAAAGTGGTGGACTTTGCCGTTTTGGCTGAACAAAAACGGCGATGTTACCTTTTGATACAATTTTAGTAATTATTTGGAAAAGGTGGAAGTGAATGGATTTTATGTTACTCATTGATTTTGTATATTTTATTTGTTTAATGTGTGTCTATGCTTTTTTGTACTGTTCGTGTTTTTATGTATTTTTACTTATAGGTAATGACCTTGGCAAAAGTCTTTGCCAAATAAATAACATTCAGCGGGCTCCAATCACAGATACAGCTATTAGCCAGCCATTCATCCATCCAGACAGAGTGAGAAAATTAAAACTTCATGCATTCTCCTAACAGTTGATGAGGGTGACTGCATAACCTCTCCTCCATCAATCTAAACTCAAGAGTAATCGGCTTCGCACACACAAAGGCAGCTAATAAGGTTACCACAATTCATAAATAATTGGTTTGAGCAAAACTCTGTGGAAAAAATCCAAGAGACACAAATCAAAACTAAACATGTCACCTCAGAGATCTTTTATGTACACTACAAAAGAGTGGGGGGTGATGTATTTGCAATTATCTCTCAGGGAAAAAAGAAATGTTTAGTGAATTCAATGGAAAGGCATAAATAACAATTTGTCTGGTGCAACGAAGCTTATCAGAGAGGCTGAACTGGGATGAACAATTGCCTTTCCAGATGTGTCCATCAAATGTGGGGAAGGGAAAGTTAGTTAATGTGAAAAGAGCTAATATTGACAACATCTAATTTGGAGAAGGGAATATTTAGTTTTTCTTTCAACCTCTGTTTCTCAAGTATGAAAGCTTCAGAGTCAGTTAATTAGTGGGCTTTCGGAGACCACTCTGATTTTCTTAAAGCTATGACATTCCAATGTGTCGGTGGAGAGAAAAGATTCTGGCTGTTGCAACAGGATTTCATATTGAGCGCAGAGCCATAACTAGCCTATGGCCAATGTGGCAGTGGCCACAGGTGCATTTACATGAGGGGGCACCAACCAACCATGCCCCAGGGCAGCTGAATCATCAGCTGTGTGTCTGTTGTGCAGTGGCTACCTGTCCCAGACTCCCTTCACTGCTGCTTCTGCCAACCAGCACTAAGCAGGAGTGCTTAGCCAGTACTAGGGTGGGTGGAGGTTCTGACCTCCATGGGAAGGCTCCGTACCCACCCATTAGTACTGGCTAAGCACTAGGGAAGTCTGGGGCAGGCAGCAGTGGCACAACAGACACGGCATGACAGAAACACAGCTTATGCTTCACGTTAGTCACAGGCTAGTTATAGCTCCGCTATTGAGATCTGCAAATCCCAGCATCATTGCCCAAATAACCAGTGCTCCCAGCTCTCCTATATCCCAGGCAAGGCATTTATCATCCATTTAAGTCAACAGAAAAGATTCCCACCTGGATCCAAATTAGTGGATCAATTTGTGAACTATTGTAGAGCGGAACCAGTATGAGAAGGGAGGCACCACCAGAGAGCAGTTTGAGAGAAGCTGCCCATAAGCCAAATAGAATTTAGCTGGCCTGATACAATATAAACTGAGGAAATTCATTTTGCCTGTGCTACCTAGGATGTCAGACTGGATGATCTCATGGGCCTTTAAAATCTACGAACCAGTCAGTCTCCTGGGATGGGGTAGGCAGGTAACTTTAGAGCAGGGGTAGGGAATCTTTCTCTCCAAAAGGCCACTTTGAAAATTAATAAAAGTTCAGAGGGCCACAAGAAGTTGGGGGCAGGGGTGCTGAGGAAGAGAAGCGTCCAGATCATGGATCTGTGCCCTATCCTTGTGTGCAGGCCCTCATCTGTGCTCCCTTAGCCTGATCATTTAGTGCTTGGGGGTAGGAACTGGATCCAGGAACCACAACCAGGAACGCAAAGGAGCCGAATAAAAACTAGCCATGGGTCGCATTTGTCTCCTTGGTCTGAGGTTCCTCATTCCTGCTTTAGTACCTAGGAAGGCCTGGGAGTGTTTTTTGCTTGTTTGGTTCTTTTGAAACAAGTACTTACTGTTACTCAATGGAATTGAGCCTGTGGGAGAGAAGTTTGCAGCATGGCAGGCTCTATTATCATTCTGGCTGTTACAGAAGATAAAAGTAGTTTACATTTATTCATCTTAAATAGTGGTGAGGAATTAAGAATATGCCATGTCTGAGTGTCCTGAACAGCGAAGGTGCTTCCTTGTATTGTGGGTTTCTCAACACCGTAAACTCTGTCCATTCACACCTTGGATAGGATCAAGAGATGGTGTGCTGAGGAAAGGGAATTTTGCTTTGTGGCTGCCCCTCATGATGATTTTAACATAGAGAGAGAGAGAATGGCCGAGTATCTCAGCATATGGAATATACAAACAGTCTTTTCCCCCCATGTGTGATGGATACCCTCATGATGCCAATTTAGCTAGACTGGCTTATCACCACAGCCACAGAAATAACTTTTGCAGCATGAAGTAGTTAAGACAAATTACCCCTCTCATTGGCTTTGCCCTTGAATCAATACTGGAGCCATTCATTGTTGCTTTATGGAAAATGCAGTAACCCTTTTAAGAAATATTGTGCATTTCTTAAGCCTTTGGGGACGGCGGCATATACATGTAAATAAATAAATAAATAAAATTTGCAACTGATAAAATTTAATGGTAAGTAATCCTCATTTTTTGATCGAGAATCTCTGCAATTCTCACTTATGGGAGTGTAAAGAGCAGTTACTCATTTACCAGGTGGAGGAGGGAACGAGGAATATAGTCATGAGAACAAGGCATGCAGGACTGCCCTACCCATTGCAGAATCCAATCTCACAGCCAGGTCAAGACAATATTGCTTTGAGAAGCTGTGAAGCGATGACCATGTTGCTGCTCTGCGGATGTCGAGAATAGGGACACTACGGAATTAGCCATCGAAGTAGCCACTGCTCTAGTTGAATGTGTGTTCAAGCCGTCAGGTGCAGTCTTATTAGCTGCTTTGTAACATCTCTGGCCCTTTTTACATGGGCGGCACTCACGTATGACCACCCAGAAATCTGGGTGTTCTTGCGTGAGTGCCGCCCATGTAAATCCCAAGGTGGGTGAGTGGGGTGGGTGGGTGTGCGTGCGCATTCCCGCACACGTGCATACCACCCACCCTCCACCCATCCCCCATGCATGGCGCAACCAGCAAAAACAGCAGTTGCTCCATGCGTGTTGATGGGTGGAGGTGGGTGTAGATCGGTGTATACCTATCTACACCCACCCCACCACCCACTGCACACCGACCTCCCCATGCTGTGGCCTATGTAAAAAGGACCAACAAATACATAGCAGGATTCATTTGGAAATTCTCTGAGAGGATACTTTAAACACCTATTTGATTACCTCGGTAAGAGATGAAGAAAGAATCTGATGCATTTATGGATGTTGTCTGCTCAAGGTAGAAAGAAAGTGACCTCTTTAGGTCCAATGTGTGAAGCATTCTCTCTGCTGAAGAGGTGTGTGGTTTTGGAACGAAAACTGGTAGAGAGATCATCTGATTAATATGGAACAGTGACACTATCTTAGGCATAAAGGGTGGCCTGAGATCTACCTTGTGTCTATGGAATAAGAGATTTTAATTTATTTTATTTTTACAAATTTTTACCCTGCACCCTCCTGCCGAACAATATGCAATTTTAAAAATACCATAATACAGATATAATGAAATATAATATAAATAACAAAACAACAATATAAAATCCACATAATGGGGCGCCAGGAAACAGAAAGAAAACCCAGCCAAATCTTACATTGTTGTTGAAACGAGGGGAGGTCCAGGTCCATATGGGCCTCTGCTGGAAGGGAGTTCCACAGCCTCGGTGCAGCCACTGAGAACACCCTCTGCATAGTCGCCCCCCCCAAATGCCTGGGGGACTTCAAGAAGCGGGCTCCCAGACAACTGCAGGGGTCGATCCAGAGCCCAGGGCGTGAGGCAGTCTCCCACAGATAGGTAGTACCCAGCTGTATAGGGCTTTATAGGTAAGCACCAACACCTTGTATCGGGCCCGGAAGACTATAGGCAGCCAGTGAAAAGAACGGAGCACTGGTGTAATATGGTCACGGCGACCTGTCCCTGTGAGAAGAGGGTCCGCTGCGTTCTGCAGCCTCCCAACTGTTGGTATTTGCAACATCCATAAGTTAATGCCTGCTGTATTAAGAACAGTAATTGACTCTAGAGCCACCAGATGGCGCTGCTAAGTTTGTGTACACATGGAAGGGAGATGGGGTTTTACAGTTGAATTCCTTTGTGTAACCACTCCTTCTTCCCTACTCTCTCATTGTCTCAGTCTCCATTTTGTCTTACTACTAGCTAGATGTAACTAAGGTTCTGTGCCTGAGAAAGCTTAAGTAAAGTTCTGTTTTTAAATCTTCAGCTGCATTTGTCCTTACTGACTGCGAATCAGTTATTACTCTGCAACAGGTTATGGGCCCAGACCTCTTCAGAACAGCCCAGAACAACTCTAAAGACTGGAAGTGAGCTGAAAGGAAAAGAGGCCCAAAGGAAACTCCCAGAGGAGGCTACTAACTGTCAGTGAGCAGAAGAACCAGAATCCCAATCTGAGGGGAGGGAAGCAAGCAGGGCCAGCAGCTCTGAATTAAAGCTTTCAATCTGCAAGCTGAACACCACAAACTACCAGTTGTGGAAATTCAAAATAGAAATGCTCCTATCCAAAGATGACCAGTGGGAGGTGATCACCACAGACAGACCTGCAGCAAACCCTGAGGTGTGGGACAGAAAGAACAGACAGGCAAAGGCAACCATAAGCCTGCTAGTAGAAGATGACCAGTTAATCCACATAAGGGAGGAGGCCACAGCAAAGGGCATGTGGAATGCACTGCAGAAGCTGCATGAAAGGACCAGCTTGAACAGTAAGCTGTTTCTCCTAAGGAAACTGTACCAGATGAGACTTGGTAAAGGGAAGGAGATGCAGGATCACATAAATTCAATGCTGGAAGTGGTAGCACAACTGCGAGGCATCGGTGAAGAGATAAAAGACAACCACGTGGCGGCCTTACTTCTCTGCAGCCTGCCTGAATCATACAGTGCCCTCATAAACGCCCTAGAGACAAGGCCTGAGGCAGAACTAACACTGGAATTTGTAAAAGGGAGACTCATGGATGAATTCCAGCGCAGGAAAGAAATCATGCAAGATAATCAGGACCAGGATAAGGAAACTGCCCTGAGAATTGCAGACAACAGATTGCACAAGAAGGAAACAAGGGCATGTTTTCGGTGCAAGAAAGAAGGACACCTAAAGAAAGACTGCTCCATATGGAAGGCAGAACAACAAAAGCGATCTCCACAAGTGTCTAAGCAAAGGGCCAAGGCTACAACCAGTGACACAACCACAGAACAGTGGAGAGGATGTTTTAGAGCAACACAGACCAACTCATCACAGGACTGGTGTGTCGACTCTGGAGCCACAAGTCACATGACCAGCGACAAGAGCTTTTTCACGGTACTGGACCCAAGCAACAAAGAAGAGATATACCTCGCTGATGGAAGCAGCATCACTGCAGAAGGTATTGGCGAAGGAATTCTAAGTTGCAACAAGCCACACGGAGGCACACTAGCAATACCAGTAAAGGATGTGCTGTATGTACCTGGCTTAGAGGGAGGACTCCTATCCGTTAAACGCCTAACAGAGAAAGGGCTCACCGTCAAGTTCCGGGGTAATGAATGCACAATCCAGAAGGGGACAAGGGTCCTAGCCAGAGCCTATGCAGATGAGCACCTGTATCGCTTGAGTGCAACCAAGGAACAAGCAAAACTCACTGCACATGAGCAACACAAGGACTGCATTCATCTGTGGCATTGACGCCTGGGTCACAGGCACCCGGAAAGCATAAAGGAACTGCAAAGACAGCAGCTGACAAAAGACCTGATAGTAACAGCACGTCCCTTCACCATGAGATGTGAATGCTGTATCAAAGCTAAAGCCACCAGAGCAACACTCCTCAAGGCAAGCCAGACAAGAACCTGCAAGCCACTTGACCTCATACACAGTGATGTGTGCGGGCCCATGAAAGTACCCACACCTGGAGGGAACAGATACATAGTGACATTCATAGACGACTACTCAAGATACACAGTCACATATCTCATGGAGCATAAGGATGAAGTACTGGAAAAATTAAGGGACTGCATAACCATGACAAGCAACAGATTCCAACGCAAGCTGCTCGTACTTTGAACCGATAACGGAGGCGAATACACAGGAAAGAGAGTTGAAGACTTCCTGAGAGCCCACGGGATAGAGTACCAGAAGACGGTACCATACATGCCTGAGCAAAATGGGGTAGGTGAAAGAAAGAACAGAACCTTAGCAGAAATGATCAGGTGCATGTTGACGGACTGTGGACTGCCAGAAAAATATTGGGGCGAGGCAGTAGTTACGGTGACATATCTACAGAACCGACTCTACTCAAGAACAGTGAGTAAAACTCCATACAAACTCTGGTATGGAGAGAAGCCTAGTGTGGGACACATCAAAGTGTTTGGATGCAAGGCATACGTGTACATTCCGGAAGAGAAACGCACCAAACTACAAAACCGAGCTGTGGAAGGGATTCTTGTAGGATACAGCGAACACTCCAAAGGATACAGAATCCTCAACCCACACACAGACAAAGTAACTATCAGCAACAGCATGACTTTTGAAGTAATGTCCTTACAAGAACCAGGCGAAGAAGCATGTCCCGAATCAGGAGGAGAAGAACGTCCTGAACAAATAGTTGAAAATCAGTATAAGTTCAACTGAGATGCAGGAACAAACCCGATCACCTGCAGATGTTGAAATCAGAAGATCTACCACGGAAAATAAAGGCAAACCACCAACCCGCCTGTCCTACAAAGCAAGTACCGACAGACTGTCTGAGCCATTGACATGGGAAGATGTCTTACAAGTATCAGAAGGGGAACACAACAAATGGACAAAGGCAGCTACAGAAGACATGGGTGATTTCAGACATTACGAGATCACGCTCAACCACAGTGAATCACGGTCAATTCCACAGCAGGGCCAAAGGGCTCTGCATGTCTGTTCGGAGGCCGCCAGATGTTCACCACAGTCAATACCCACATGGGGTCAAAATCAACCACACTTCCGGAGCTCCCAGTGGGACAATCTCCGAAAGCGTGGTCAAAGATTCCCAACGGGAAACAACAAAAAGTAATGTCTGAACGGCAACCACCGTCCGGAACCAAAGAAAATGATTCCCAGCTGGGGACAAAGCACTCAGCATCACTGCCAGGCAACCAGCAACAGCACAGACCATGGAGGGAGATTTAAAGGGCACACGACAGCAGCCGGGACGAGCCGCCCCGGCGCCTTCCAGGTGCTTTGACCACGGCCTGGCCCGGGATCGGCGTAATGTCTGTTGCGCTGTCCCGGGCCGTGGTCTGATTCCCTGCTGTGGTCCTGGTCCCATCATGTCTGTTTGGGGCTTTCCTTGACCACGAGGGTGGTTAATCTGTTCACCCCCGCCGAGAATCCACTGTGGTGAATCGGGACCGCGTAATGTCTGAAATCACCCATGGTAGCAGATGCCCTGACAAAACCTTTAGCAGGAGAGCGCCACCGAAAGCTACTAAGTAAAATGGGTTTAGTAGGTTAACTTCTGTCTGTTGAGAAGGGGTGTTGGTATATGCAACATCCATAAGTTAATGCCTGCTGTATTAAGAACAGTAACTGACTATAGAGCCACCAGATGGCACTGCTAAGTTTATGTGTACATGGAAGTGAGATGGGGTTTTACAGTTGAATTCCTTTGTGTAACCACTCCTTCTTCCGTTCCCTCTCTTTGTCTCAGTCTCCATTTTGTCTCACTACTAGTCAGATGTATCTAAGGATCTGTGCCTGAGAAAGCTTAAGTAAAGTTCTGTTTTTAAATCTTCAGCTGCTAGAGGCGGCTTCTGTCAGTGAGCAGAAGAACCAGAATCCCAGTCTGAGGGGAGGGAAGCAAGCATGGCCAGCAGCTCTGAATTAAAGCTTTAAGTCTGCAAGCTGAACAACACAAACTACCAGTTGTGGAAATTCAAAATAGAAATGCTCCTATCCTATGGATAGGATGGATCTAATAACACCATCTGACCTGGCATTTTGGCTAGTTACTTTAATCTTTTTCAGGGTGTCATCTGTTGTGGTAGCAAACAATCCCTCAGAATTAAATGGTAGGTCTTCAGTCCTGGTTTTATTCTCCAGTGAGAGGGCTGTAGATCGGAGTCAAGCATAACGTCTGAGAGTGACCGCAGGTGCTATGACCCTGATAGAACAGTCAGCAATATGCACTGAGGAAATGAATTGAAATTATTATTAATAATAAAATTTGTATGCCGCCCCTTCTGAAATTGGGCCAGTTGAATCCCCTCCTTTTGGAGAGCAGCCAGCTGTGATACATCTGTGGTAGTTGTGACCACTATAGGGGCAGGTGGATCTTTGTATTAATTTATGTTGGTGACCTTATCGTATGCTCTGAGCAAGAAGGAGACGAGTGTGAAACAATGAGAGCTCTAAATCAGGACTTTGAAACTAAGGACCTGGGTAACATAACGCACTACCTTTGAATACAAATTGAAAGAGAAGATGACAGAAACTATCTTCTCAACCAAAGACAGGCAATAGAAGAGATAATAGAAAGTTTCGGCATGGGGGGTGCGAAGGCAGCAAATACCCCTATGGAAGCCAGCTACCCAAAGGAGATCCAAGAACCGCACTTATTGCTGCCAGACAATAAGCAATACAGAAAGGCAATAGGAAAGCGCTTGTACATTGCCACAATCACAAGGCCTGACATTGCAGTGGCAATAGGTATACTGTGTAGACAAGTCTGAGCCCCAACCCAAAGGGATTGGAACGCAGTGAAGAGGGTCTTACGGTACCTGAAAGGGACTGTGCACCTCAAGCTACAGCTCCCAGCAACTTCCGTGTCAGACCTGATAGGGTACGTGGACGCAAATTGGGCTGGAGACCATTTGGACCAAAAATCTACCAGTGAGTACCTATTCTTGCTTGGTGGAGGACCCATCAGCTGGTGCAGTAGTAAACAAGCCTCTGTGACACTTTCCTCGATGGAGGCAGAGTACGTGGCAGCGGCACACACCAGTCAAGAAATTATCTGGTTGCGACAGCTTCTGAATGATCTGGGGCAAAAATTGGACAGACCCACGCCGATCCTGGAAGGCAGCCAAGGATGTATAGCGCTGGCGCAAACAGAAATAATCAACCCCAGAACCAAGCATGTTTATGTAAAATACCATTTCCTGAAAGACTCACAGGAACAAGGACTCATAGATCTGCAATAATACTGTCCTACAGAGGATATGACAGCGGATATGTTCACAAAGCCACTAGCAGGGGAATGTCATCGCAAGATATTAAGAAGAATGAACCTAGTGACTGTTGAGAAGGGGTGTTGGATTGTGCAACAGTCACAAGTAAAAGTCCATTGCAAGCCCTGCAAGCTTAATATGGAACTTGTCCAGTACGGGGAGGGTCAGGGGATGAAACCGTCTTTTTTCTCTCCTTGTCTCCTCTCTTCTCTTTCTGTCCTCCATCTTGTCCCATGCAGTCTGTACAGGACGGAAGGATGTCTTCTGAGCTCTTAGTAAAGTTCTGTTTTTGTTACTGGGGTACGGGGTAGGAAGAGGGAAGGGAAAGGGAAGGAGAGAGGGAAAGGGGGTGCAAATCCCACCTTTGGGGGGCACTCCTCTCAGGTAAGGCCAAGGGGTAGGCAATTCCCTCAGGGTCGTGTGTGGGCTTTCCCTCAGACATTGAAGGCAACCCTGATCATCACAGGGAATGAGAGGAGTACAATGCTCGCAGGGAAAGGGAATCCACAAACAAACACAAATCCTACTACTCACAGATCCGCGTGGGTCCAGGGCGCAGTGATCCAACAGGTGCGGAAAGGAAGGGGTCCCAGGGCCCCCAAGGAATGAGAGGGAGGAGGGAGGGTAGGAGCACGGGGAAGGGGGGACAGGGAGGGGCAGGCATCCAGGGATGGGGAAAACAGGAGAGCAGGGAATGAGACTAAGGTATGTGGGGGGAATACACAGAGGCTCAGGAATCAGTCACTCATACACAACCACTGACACGTAGCAGGGAGAAGGGGATAATGGGGTGACCAATGATGGGGAGTACACAGCAGGGAACAATACCAAGAATAAGAATACTTAGGTACAGGATTAGGATACGCAAGCGTTCCAATAGGGGCCAGCCTCTCATACAATTACTGGCGGGGAGTTGCTGCCCCGTCGGTTCTTTTATCCCTATGCAAACAGGTAGGGGCATTTGGAGCCGACACCTGGCTCCACCCCCTTACGTGATACACAGCCCCGCCAGTCTCACACTACGTCTGGGCGGGGTTGCATCAACAGGACCCGCAGCGGCCGGCTGCAATGGCTGCGCCGGCCCCGCTGCTGCTTCATTGCTGGCATTGGGTTGCTTAGCAACCCGTGGCTCGCACTGCCGGAGGGGTAAGCAGCAGTGCGACGTGACAGTTTTAAAGACACTTCTGCGGTGGTGTTATTCGACAGAAAGCTAACTCTACAATAAATAGGTGGCTCCCACGGGCTGTCGAAAGTTGCATAAGTAACTCCAAAGAAAGACTCCTATGTTTCCTGTTAGAGCGGTGGGGAGAGAACCTCAGGCCCTGGGCCCAAGTGGAGCCTGCAGCTAGTTTTTATTTGCCCCCCTCCTGGTTCCTGGACCTGTCCCTTGAATCCAGTTCCTATGCTACGACACTGAAAGACTGAGCACAGGGGAGATGAGGGCATGCACACAAGGATAGGTGACAGATCCATGGCACAGGTTCATGATCGGAACCCTACTTTTCCTGAGAGTAGGGGTGGGCAGCTTGGATTCATATCAATATGAATTGTCTGAATTTGGACAATTTGCATTGCTAAGAATCAATACAAACCTATTGGGGGAAATGAGTCAAAGATTTGTATCCCCTGGCGGGAATCTATCACTGCCTCCCCCAGACTCCTGCCGGCGGCGCCAAGCCCATTGCCCACCCCAGCCTACCCCACCCTCCTGAGGATAGACTGGAACTGGTGGCAGTGGGTCGGGGTCCAGGGGAGGCAGAGCTGCGGGCAGAGGGGCCGTGCACGAGTGGGAAGGGGGGTAGTTGCTTTACTTGCCAGGCTCCTTTGGACCTCGAACTGGTGGTCCATAGCACAGCCTTCTCAGGGCTGCGTCAGGAAGAAAAAATATCATAAAAATCACTGTGCACGCACAAAAATGGCCACCCTGGTAAGTAAAGCAACTACCCCCTCCCCACCCCTGTACGGCCACTCTGCCCCCAACTCTGCTCAGTGCCCACCCAGCCCACCATCGCCTGCCCCAGCCTACTCTCTGGGGCAGGCAATGGGCTGGGCAGGTAGTGGGCAGGAGTCCGTGGGAGGCAGAGCTGGAGACATACGTGGATTTAGACCCGTATTGCTGAGATATGAACCAACTCCAAGCAATATGAGCTAAAATCCAAACAAATCCCAGTTTGTGTTGAGTTAGAACCAAATCAGGATTTTCATCCAAATTCCCACCTCTACCTGACTCCTTGAGCATCCCTGTACCCAACTTCTATGTGGCCCTTGGAGCTTCTACTGATTTTCAGAGTGACCCAGGAGGGAAAGGTTTATCCACCTGTCTTAGACGGTTATCTGTGATTTACATAGGTGTTTTTGTACAGGTGGCCACGTAAAGTCCTTATAGAGGAACAGTTTATACTCCATATAGGTGGTCGGATATAATTCACTTAGGTATCTCCCCATGAGTAGTTGCCTATAAGTTCTGACAGGATCTCAGACCATGGGTTGAGACCCCAAGTTAGGGATCACACCATCTGCAAATCAGAACATGATCCTGACTGATATCGGATACATTTAGCTTGTCTTCGTTGCTGTCTGGGATCATAAGATCGTATTCAAGTCTCAAAACGAGGACATGAAGGGAAAATGTTTGGGAAACAATTATTCCCTATTCTTAACCTTTGTCCTAGTCAGCCTCCCGAAGATCAAACAAGAGCTGTGCCTCCTCCTAATTTAGTAAGACAGCATAAAGATCTGAAAGTTCTATGAAATTAAAATGGAAAAAACTGCATGGAAATACCAGGCTTTTGTTCAGAAAATTGCTATCACATGGTAACGGACACCTGAATTAGTCATAACTCTTGCCTTTAAACTATTCAGCTAAAGTTATCGGCGGTCATCTGTGATACTAGTATTCCATATGTGATCACCTTGTACTTGGAATTGAACTAAGATCAATAACTCACTCCACAAAGCCCACTGGACTGCAGCATTAAATAATAAGTACATTTTATCTCTAACACAACCCGTTTTTTATTTGACATACAGGAGATATTAGAATAAAACTCATTTCCTACCCAGGCATGCTACGGTTAACAAAGCAAAACCAAATGATTTCTCTTTGCCACCAGCTCAGTCAGAATGATACATACACAACTGTAATCGTGTTTGCACAAACCTGCGGCTTTTCCAATGAAAAATGTATACTGTGTTTCTGCAACAATCCCCTAACAAACTGGGATGTTTTAAATAGGACATAATTCCCAACCATAATATATATTGATTTGATTTGACTGTATGATCAACAAGCGATAAAATATTAAACAATGACCTTTGGTGGAAGACAACATTTAAAATTGCTGCTAATCACAGAGAAGAATAAAGAGCATACATTCCTACAGTAAAACCTCTCGACTCTCAGCTATGACAGATTAGGGAAACGGAATGTATCACTATTTAACTGCTTAGGTTTCAAACTGATGCACAACCAAATTACTGTGACTACTACACCTGCACAATCCAACCTGGACTTGTAATAATTAATCTAATGCAGGAGTGGGGAAACTCAGGCCAGGGGGCCAAACGCAACCTGTGCCTAGTTTTTATTTGGTCTCTGTTCGGTTCTTGGATCTACTACTAATAGAGAAGTCAAACTCTATTGATCTCCAAATAACTAAAATAGTTACTTACAATAAATAGATTACAAATAAAAAGGATACATTTAAATGTCTATATATACAAATGCTAGAAGTCTAAAAAGTAAGATGGGAGAATTAGAGTGTATTGCGTTAAATGAGGATATAGACATCATAGGAATCTCAGAGACCTGGTGGAATGAGGACAACCAATGGGACACGGTATTACCAGGATACAAAATATATCAAAATGACAGAGTACATTGAGCTGGTGGTGGGGTGGTGCTGTATGTAAGAGACAACATTGAGTCAGGCAGGATTAATATTGTAAAGGAAGCAAACACTACTCTGGAATCTCTGTGGATAGAAATTCCATGTATAACGGGGAAGTGTATAGCGGTCGGCCTATACTAGTGTCCTCCTGACCAGGATAGTGAGACTGACTGTGAAATGCTAAGGGAGATTAGAAAGGCTACTAAAGTTGGAAACACAGTAATAATGGGTGATTTCAATTACCCTCATATTGACTGGGTGAATGTCTCCTCAGAGCGGGATGCAGTGATAAAATTTCTAGATGTCATAAATGACTGCTTCCTGGAGCAGCTTGTCCTGGAACCAACAAGCAGGGGTGGCTGGTGGGTTTTGATGTTGGAGGGGCACTGGGGTAGTAAGGCCAGGCTGGCAGGCCTAGGGGGCGGAGCCTAGCCTGGGGTGGCGCATGGGATACAGTAGGCGGAGCCAGGGCATAACCCAGCCAGGAGCAAGGAGTTCCCAGGGTTAACATTGGATGGACATTACATTACTTAATCCAGCAATTTCAGTTAGGCAGGTTATATTCACCTCCTCTGCCAGGTTTAAAAAGCAGGCAGATCACCAGAATAACAGTTACATCTCACGGATTTCAAAACCTCAATTTTATCACAAACATCACATTTCTAGGATTTTGAACACCCGTAAGATCACCAGACTAACTGTTACATCTCACGATTTCAAAACCACAGTTGAATCACGGGGCATTAAATACTAATTCCCCCTCACCCTCTGCTGCGTGTGTGTTGGGTTTGTGTGTGTGTGTGAGTATTTAACACTCCACATCAACAAGTGAACAAAACCCATATAAAAACCAGAAAACCACACATAAACAAACCAAACCATTCCCACAAGCCCCCAAAGGCATCCCCGGCAGCCAAACACCTGTGCAAGCACACAGGCCTTTTAAAAAAAAAATTGGCCAGTTTCAGGGATGCATTGCCACCAAATCAGACACATCCAGACCAGCATCCCTAGTAGCTTCACCAACAAACTGCCTGTTCAAGAACACAGACCCCTTTTTAAAAAACAGTTTGGCCCCTTTCGGGGCTGCATTCCCACCAAAGCAGGCCCCGAGTCCAACCAGCATCATCCCCAGCAGCCACACCTTATCCCCGGCAGCCAAATGCCTGTCCACACAAACTACTTTCCAGCAACAGCAGGAAGCAGCAGTGAAACAGCGAAGGGACCATTTAAAAAAAAAAAAAAAGAGTAGCCACGACCAGTGGAACCACAAATTTACAAAATGGCCTCTCTACTCATGCTGGGAGAGGAGAAGGAAAGCAGCAATGCATTCATTGATGCATTGCTGCTGCTTTCCTTCACCCCTCCCAAGCATGAGTAGAGAGGCCATTTTGTCATCATGCAAACACAGAACACCCTCCCCCCCAAACTCCCCCCAGTCTGTCTGTCCCCACAACACCCTCCTCCTCCAAAATCCCCCTATTCCCCAGTCTCGCACACCCTCCCCCCCTTCCATCTCAGGCCCCCAGCCTCTGCTCTCCGAGTCCCCCACCACCACTCACCCCCCTTTCTTACCCAGTGCCTCTGCTCCCCGACACACACACCTCCGCGTGCGTTTACTCACCGTCATCGGGGACTGGCACCAGGCAGTTAGTTCACTGCGTTCAATGGAGGTGCTCGGCGGCAAGATGTTCTGTGGCACGCATGCTCAACTGACTGAGTCAGTTCAAGCATGTGCGCTGCAGTACATCTCACCGCTGAGTGCCTCCACTGAATGCCCAGGTGAGGCTTTGCATTGAACCCACAGGGCTCAATGCAAAGCTGCCACTCAGGGAAATTTCATTTCCCAGCGGCGCACTTGGACTGAACGTTGAGCCGCCTGGCTTGCGTTCAGACCAAGTTTGTCCCTTCTGGGACTCCAGACTCTGGAGTCCCAGAAGGAGTCCAGGCAGAGGCTAGCGTTCACTGACTGAGCGCTTTCTGCCTCTGTCTCTGCTGGCAGCTGAAATTGACATCGGAGCGCTGCACTGCTCTGACTGCAAGCCAAGCTGCAGCAGTCAGAGCAGCGCTGTGCTCCGATATCAATTTCAGCCGCCGGCAGAGAGCGCTCAGTCAGTGAGCGGCTGAGTGCTACTGTCAGTGGCACCGGGAACGGGGGGGGAGCGGGGGCAGGGCACTGCCCCAGGCGCCCTCAGGCTAGAGCCGCCGCTGCCAACAAGAGAAGGAGCCACTCCGAATCTAGTCCTAAATGGAGTGCAGGATTTAGTGCGAGGGGTAACAGTGCTGGAACCACTGGGCAATAGTAATAATAATATAATCAAATTTGACATACTCATAGGAGGGAAAATGCCAAATAAAACCACTGTGGTAATGTAACTTTAGAAAGGGGAACTATGTAAAAACGAGGAAACTAGTTAGAGGGAAACTTAAAGGAGCAGTTGCAATAATCAAATGTCTACAGGCAGCATGGAGACTATTTAAAAACACCATCTGGAAGGCTCAGATTAAACATAGCCCACAAATTTAAAAAGGTAGGAAGAGGACCAAACGTCTGCCTGTGTGGCTAAATGGTGAGGTGAAGGAGGCTATTGGAGCCAAAAAGACATCCTTTAAAAAATGGAGAGTCCCAATGAGGTAAATAGGGAAGAGCATAAGCATTGCCAAAGTAGACGTAAAAAGTTAATAAGGCAGGTCAAAAAGGAATTTGAGGAGCAACTTGCTAAAGATGCTAAAACTAATAATAAAAACATTTTCAAGTACATCAGAAACACGAAGACTGCTAGAGAGTCAGTTGGACTGTTAGATGACTAGGGGGTGAAAGGGGTGCTCAGGGAGGAAAAGGACATTACAGAGAAGCTGAATGAGTTCTTTGCTTCGGTCTTCACTGCAGAAGATGTTGGGGAGATTTGTAGGTGATGAATTGGAAGAGCTGTCACAAATCAATGTGACTCTGGAGGAGGTTCTAGAGCAAACTGACAAACTAAATACTAACAAACCACCAGGACCAGATGGCATTCACCCCAGAGTTCTGAAGGAAATCAAATATGAAATTGCAGAACTACCGCTAGTAATTTGTAACCTATCACTAAAATCTGCCACTGTACTCGAGGACTAGAGGGTGGCAAATGTAACCCTGATATTTAAAAAGGGATCCAGAGGTGATCCTGGAAACTACAGACCAGTAAGCTTCACGTCTGTGCCGGGCAAAATGGTGGAAACTATTCTTAAGAACAGATGGGCATCTTGATAAACATGGTTTAACGGGGAAGGGTCAACATGGATTTAGCAAAGCTAAGTCATGCCTCACTAATCTGTTAGAATTCTTTGAGGGTGTAAATAAGCATGTGGATAAGGGAGACCCAGTAGAAATAGTGTACCTGGATTTCCAAAAAGCGTTTGATAAGGTCCCACATAAGAGACACTTGAGAAAATTAAAGGGTCATGGGATAGGAGGTAGTGTCTTACTGTGGATCGGTAACTGGTAAAAGGATAGGAAGCAAAGAGTAGGACTAAATGGTCTGTTTTCACACTGGAGAGATGTAAAAAGTAGTGTGCCTCAGGGATCTGTATTGGGACCGGTGCTGTTTAATGTATTCATTAATGATCTGGAAAAGGGTGTTAAGAGTGAGGTGATCAAAGTTTCAGATGACACCAAGTTATTAAAGGTAATTAAAACATGAGCAGACTGTGAAGAACTGCAACAGGATGTTATGAGACAGGGTGCCTGGGCATCTAAAATGGCAGATGAGATTTAATGTGGACAAGTGCAAAGTGATGCACATAGGGAAAAATAATCCAAACCATGAGTACACAATGCTGGGTACTGAGCTAGGAGTTACCACTCAGGAAAAGAATCTGGGGGTGATTGTGGACAATACACTGAAATCCTCAGCCCAGTGTGCAGCAGCAGTCAAAAAAGCAAACAATGTTAGGAATTATTCAGAAGGGGATAAAGAATAAAACTGAGGTCATAATGCCTCTATACAAATCAATGGTGCGACCGCACCTCGAATATTGTGTGCAGTTCTGGTTGCCCCATCTAAAAAAAAAACATAGCTGAACTAGAAAAGGTACAGAGAAGGGCAACGAGAATGGAACGACTTCCGTACAATGGGAGGCTTGACAAGCTGGGTCTTTTCAGCTTAGAGAAGACCGAGAGGGGACATGATAGAGGTTTATAAAATCTTGAGAGGTGTGGAACAAGTAGATAGGGAATGGTTATTTACCCTCTCAAATAGTACTAGAACTAGTGGGCACTCCATGAAACTAGCTGCCAGCAGATTTAAAACAAATAAAATAAAGTACTTTTTCACTCAACACATAATTAACTTCTGGAATTTGTTGTTAGAGGATGTTGTCAAGACCAGTAGTATAGCTAGGTTTAGAAAAGGACTGGATAAGTTCTTAGAGAGTAGGTCCATTAATGGCTATTAACCAAGTAGCTTACGGGATGAACTTCTTGATGTCAGGAACTGGGAGCAAACAATGGGGAATAGATTGCCCATTGTGACTGTTGGTTCTTCTCCCATGCGATCGAGATTGGCCACTGTTGAAGGACAGGATGCTGGGCTTGATGGACCATTGGTCTGACTCAGTATGGCACTTCTTATGTTCTTACTACTACTACTAATAATTTCTAGAGTGCTATTAGGCGTATGCAGCATTTTACAGTCACAGATTTTGGAGACAGTTCCCTGCCCAGTGGGAATCTAAGATTGACAAGGGTGAGGAGAACATAAGAAGAGGCAGACACACACTCCCATTTGTTTTTGTTTTTTTTACAAATGGGGAACTGAGAATGAGAGGTTGGGACTTGCCCAAGGCTGCCCAGTGAGTTCATGGCAAGGATTTGAACCCTGGCTTCCCAGGTCCCATTCCAGCATCTTAACCACCACACTACACCACACTGGCCCTCTAGGCTGAGATTTGCCCAAAGCCACCCAGTGAGTTCATGACTAGGATAGGATTTGAACCCTAGTTCCACAGGTCAAAATCCAACACCTTATCCACTACACCACACCAAATCTAGTTCCTACTTGCGAGCACTGAAAGACTGAGCTCACTGTAGGGAAGCAGAAATGAGGACGTGAACACAAGGATAGGGAGCAGATTCAGGATGTGGACTCTCCATTTCCTGAGCGCAGCCCTTAAACACTCCCACCCTATGCAGCCTTTGGAGTTTGCACTAATTTTCAAAGTGGCCCTTGGAAAGGAAAAGGTTCCCCACATTTGATCTAATGCAAAACAGAGAGAGCACGTTTCTAAATAGGCATCTTGGGAGGTAGCAGCCCTGTCTAGTCTGAAAATCAATCCAAACCTTCAACAAATTCAGCCTCAAACAAACATCAAATCACAGTTTAAACTGAATCTTCCTCCAATACCCTGTCTGCTTTCATGTATAAAGCATGCCCAAATTCTACAGTTGTTGAGCCTCATTGCATTTAATAAGAATTTGCACACAGACTTCCAAACAGGGGCATAGCTAGGATGGAATGCTCCCTTCCTCCATTCCCCTATCCCCGTGGCAGGGGGTGTAGCTGCACCAGCGAGTGTAGACCCTCCAGGATCATGGGCCTGACATGGGTACACCACTTGTCTCTATTATAGCTACACCCTTGCTTCCAGAGCTGGCCTTGAAAGGAGAGAGCTACTACACAATACTTCCCAATATTTTCAGCCACCAAAGGAGGACAACCCCCGTCCTCTTGGCTAATAAGCTCTGCCTCTCAGCTAGGGCTGAAACTCGATCCTTGTATTCTCGTGTTTCTCAGTGAGAAACAGGGGTCTCAGCTTGACGTTGCAAACGAGAACAAGCCAAGAACTGCCTGGTTTTCATCGAGAAAAGCGAGAATACTTGTAAGCGAGTATTCTCCACAGTTCAAGAAGTAGGAGCCTAGCAGGGGGTCTGGGTGGGGTACCTACATTTCAGAGGGGTCCTGCGTAATGCATGGCCTCTTCCCGGCTTGTAAATTTGAAAGTAAAAAAAACAAGACTAACTGAGCATGCTCAGAAAGGGCCTGATGCTCAGGCCTTTTCAACGATGGCGCTGGTGTGCTGCCAGCACCATCTTTGAAAAGGGGCGAGCATGCTCAGAAAGGGCCATTCAGGCCCCTTCTGAGCATGCTCTGTTTGTTTTGGTTTTTTTACTTTCAAATGTACAAGCTGGGAAGAGGCCATGTATCATGCAGGACCCCTCAGGAAGGTAAGTAACCTTCCCCTCCTGCTAGGACCCCACACCCTAAGCATCCCACCCCTAACCCCCTGCTAGGCCACCCATTAGCCCCCCCCTTCCTACCCTGGCGCCCACTGGCCTATTCCCTCCCCAGTCAGCAGGGGCCAGGAAAGGGGGAGGAGGGGCCTAGTGCTGGCCCCCGCTTCCTTACCCTCTGGCCCACTTCCCTGCACTTGGCTGAAGTTTGACTGAGTTCCAAAGCTCCAGGGCCCTTCCTTGGTCCTCTGTGTTTCCTGAGGAAAACTGAGGACCGAGTTTCAGCACTAACTTGGCTGCCTCTCCGAGTCTGGGACTGCTCCAGCTGCTGAGTCCCTTGTCACTTGGTTTCTCTGCATGGGTAAGGAGGGGGAAGCAAGGAGGAAGTTAAGCCTGAACTAGGTCTGAAACAGAATTGTGCATGTGCAAAATGGCCACCGTGGCCATTCTGCGAATGCACAGCTCTCTTCCAAAATGGCTCTAGCAGTGTCATCACCATTTTGGAAAAGGGCAGCCATTTTGTGCATGTGTGAATGACCACCGCACATGTGCAAAATGGCTGCCCTTTTCAAAAATTTGGAAAAAGGCTGCACATGTACGCTTGGTCCCAGTGGCCATTTTATGCATTCACAGTTTGATTTTTTCTCTTTTTTTGGTGGTTGTTTTTTGTTTTAAACAAGATACTGTACTGGGGCCGAGATAAGAGTCCCGGCACAAAATTTCACAAAACATCTCATGAGAATCAAAAGGGATTCTTGTCTCAGCCCTGCTCTCAGCAAATCAGCTCCACCCTGTCTCACTCATGCACCACCCAAATTCCAAGCTTATAAAGAGGGACAGACTCTCTCCTGCTTCTCATTCCACTTAGTTTCTTGTCATTCCACCATCTCCCCAGTGTCCTCTCAAAGGCTTTTCCTGGGAGGCAACTGGGAAAGAGGTGCCTGACACCTAAATTCTGGCCTTTTTATCGCTCCGTCCTGAAAGAGGAACTCCAATGTGTGAAAGAGGAACAGTGGGATTCAGCACCCAATGAGGGATTGTCCCTTCTACGTAGAAACCATTAGGAGGTTTGCTACACTCTGGCTACAAGTTTTGTTTTCATGTTTGTGTTCCCACTCCCTCTTATTTGCCAAGTCAGCACCAAGTCATCATAAAAATTTAAGACAGTTGCAGCAATGTTTAAATGCAAGTTAAACCAATTCCCAAAGCAGCTTACAAAGCTAGTGCAGAACAGCAAGGTGGATACCATGAAAAATCACATTTGCTTGTCCCAAACTGACATCCAACTCCTTGTGGAAATCAGAAAATGTAGACTTGGGGCTTCATAAACAACATTCTCAAACCTCCATGCCACATTAATAACTACATTTTAAAAAACCAGTATAGTAGCAAACTCAGGTGAGCTAGAGAAGATGGAATGAGCACTTTGATGCTGTGTGTTCTGATCTTGATCCAGAATAATGCTTAAAAATATGCTTAGCTTAAAACATACGCTTAGCTAGTTCATTTTCAGTTTTGCAAAAAATACTTTGAAATTTTAAAAGTTTCCTTACAAATTGAGACACAACCAAAAAAATGAAAAAAACAAATTAAAAAATTGTGAAGTCATTTTTTTTTTTTTTTTAAAAAGAAAAACAATCCAAGAAAAATGAAACACCTTTAATGCTTCTGAAATTTCAGTTTAAAAATACTGGCACTAAAAGCAACATGTTGAACTGTCTAACATGAAATAAACAGCTTTAGAAAAAATCAAAACTAAATTCAACATTTTGAATACACTAAACATATGTACAAATACGTTTTGTCTTTATCACGATTTCTCAAAATCTCCATTCCCCCTGCTCTTCAAGGTTCGTGTAAGCCCGAATCGGCTTATCTTCTAGAAGCAACGCAAGACCTTTTAGTTTGGCCAGTCATTTGGCAGATAGGGGTAGGGGTTTGGAGAGTTAACTTATGAGTGAGGGGATTTTACTTGATTTTACCTGGTTTTATTTGGGTATTTTTAATATATTACGGGGTTTGGAGATTTTATTTGGTTTTATTTGTGTATTTTTGCATATATTTTTATGTACTGTGACCCGCCCTGGGCCTGAAGGGAAGGGCAGGATAAAAATGTGAATAAAATAAATAAATAAATACCCAATGCCACGTTAGTTTGTATTTATAATGTTGACATTTTATCATTTAAAATGCATTATCAGAACATGTTGAAAAATTGACGTTGTTATTAAACACTCTTCAAGAGTTTTAGAAGTGTATTTCAGTGAAAAGCCTTCCACCATTTTTCATACAAGCTCTGCCTTAAATATGTGAGCAATCTCATTGCCTTGATTGGAATGGCTCTAATGAAACAAAAGTTTGGCAATTCAACTGCTGAGCACCTTGCAGAACAGAATCCTAATTCACTTGGAAATAGAAAAAGTGTTTGGGGAAATCTTCTCTGATACAGACCCTTTCGGCATCTAAATTTCCTTGACCGTTTTCCTTTTTATACATACATTTGTTTATTATTTTGTTTATTAATTATTTAAGGAATATTTTTGCAATTAAAGTAAGGGTGAAAACAGACATGACGCTAAACACCCTTTAACCACCCCTGGTGGTTATTTATGCATGTTGCAGGGTTGCATAGGGCACCAATACAGCGCTGCAACATGCATAAATAACCACCAAGGGTGGTTAGCGTCATGTCTGTTTTTACCCTAAGAGTCACAAAGTAAGCAATCTGCAATTATTCAAAGTTATTTATATATTGCAGCCATTACCTTTCCTCTTGGCATTAATCTTTTCCTGCCATCTGCAACTGAGATTTCTGGCTCACGGGACAGACCCTGGTGTACCCCACTTTGGGAAACAATGAAGCGGAGGATTTGTTTTTCATGTCAGCAGTGTTATAAAAACAACATTTGAGTGCATAGTTTAGCCCAACGATCATGTTATAAATCCAGCTCTATCATAAATATGTACAAGGCTTGAATTTCCCAACACATTCAGGTTATATGGCCAGGCTTGGCAGCATGCCAAGGACCTTATTACGTTGAGGTAGTATAATTCAAAGATTATTACAGGCTCATAAAAGCCTAAAAAAACCCAAATATCAACCATAATTGTTATCCCCTTTGGAACAAACAGAGCCCATCCTTATGTATATACAAAATTATCTCCAGAAATTGACCGTAATATCCTCAGAGATGTTTCATTGCCATTAACACATCAAAATAATCTTCCCGTTACTGTATTCGCCAAGTTAGCAGTAAAAGATGGTGGAAGTTGCTCGACAGAATTTTAATTAATTTTTGATGCAAAGAACAAAATCTTTAGGAGCAAATTATCCAAAGTCTGTTCTTTAGGGTAAGAGGATTTAAAAAAAAAAAAAAAAATGTAAAGTCTGGTGTCAAGTTAATTTTTAATCATAAACAGCAGCTTTGAAACAGAATTATTTATAGAGAGACATGAACAAGTTCGATATAGCTACTTTGGTGCTGGCAGCAGCACGCCCGCTTCGTTCACTCTCTTATCACTTCTCTTAACTCCGGTACATCATGAAGGTGGCTTTTGTTAGCTGTAATTATAGATAGCTGGGAAATGGACTGAGAAGTGATGGAAGAAAGCTACTGAACTATCCATTTTAATGTAAGTTATTCAAGTCTCTCCTGTTTGCTGAAGAATTGCCCAGGTAACACCATCAGGAAGAGATAATGTATTTAAAACCCTAGATGTGTCCAGCTAGCATTAGCATTTTTAAGCTCTCCAGAATGTTCAGTACTACCATTGTCATTTATTAGCTTCAGTGAGGGGTTGATATACCATTGTAATAAACTGGTGGCTTTACCGGAATCGCCAACTTAACAGGGCGGAGTGTTGATGCTACGGAGTAGCGGTCTCCACCACCTCCTCCAGCTATCGGGGCGTGGGGGGCGCGGTTGTGCCCAAGTCCAGGGGAGGTCACCAGGGCCAGAAGGCAAAGGCCGCAGGGGTAGAGGTCTGGTGGGGAGTGGACGCATGGCACACACACACTAGACGCAGGTGCACTGAGTATAGGCAGCACCCGAGCGGTGGGAGCGAGAAACTGCCTGCTGCTGCAATGCAGCATGCCTCCCTCACTGCTGGCACGAGTCATTCTGTCTGCCACCCGGGCTGGTTCCTCTCTCCTGCCTGGTTCCCTTGGCCTGGAGTTTGGACTCCCCTGGCCAGACTGAGAGCCCACTCCTGGCCATGATGTGGCCGTGTGCGACAGGCGCTAACACCCATCTCGTATGGCCCCACAGTTTTGCACTGTGTTTGGCAGGGTAAGTATGCCCTGCCACATGAGTTGCCCTGCCCTGGGCAGCTGTGGGGTAAGGCTACATACACCGCAACATGCCCTCTGGTGGGCCCTGGGCGCACAAACCACTGCATTGCGTGGCTTGTTTGCCCAGGGAGGGGTAAGACTACCTAAAGTGTGGTAGCCTCTCCGGCCTGTCTTGCCTGACTGCACCCTCTATGTAGTGTAGCTGTTTTGATGCTATCATGCATGAAAAAGTCTGCTAGATCGGAGAAACGTGTGCAACTTGGAGACGTTGAAATCGGGTCTTAGCAGATGGGCAGAGCCTCTAGTCTTTCCTATTTTTATTTTTGCCATTCCTTCTGTTCCTTTACCCATTATCTATGACTGCCTAAATACTTCAATTTTACTCAAGTTGTTTTGTATTTTGAAATAACCAACCCTTTGAAACTCAATGCCTAACACAAGCACTCACGGCAGGTGCAATCACCGTGGTCCTGAGCTTATTGTCTACAGCAGCACTCTGAACTTTTAATGCACAGGGTAAGAGCTCAGGCAGCTCAGGCAGCTTTTCAAAATTCACCACCAGCTGCTCTTAAGTTCAGCCAACCAACAAAGCACTTTACCTCTAGGAAAAGCTTTGGAACTCTGAGTTACATAGAACGGTGAAATTTGTAAGCATTTTCCAGGAGTGTTTAATGGAACAACAATTGCACAGGTGTTTGATGCACCCATTGGGCTATACGAGAACATTAAAAGTATCACCAGCAATGGGGTATCTGGACCATAGCCCTTTTCTAATGGGCATGGGTGCGTGGGGGGATAGGTGGGTGGCACAGTGGGTCGGTGGTGCGTTCTGGTAGCTCCTATCCACCTCCACCCATCTCCACGCACAGAGTATCCGACATTGGTGCCCACTGGTCTGTGAGTGGGCGATGGGAAGAGGTGGGTGGAGCGTACAAGTGCACTTGCGCAACCAACTTGCCAGCCACGGCATTCCCACGGATGCCCACCCATCCGCCCCGGATCTGAAAATTTATATTTTATTTAGAAAATACTGATATTTAATAAAATCAGATTTTAACACCCCAGGAAGGATGGAACCCTACTGTGGGCTAGATTCAGTCCTTGAGCCATGAGTTAATTAAAACAGTCCTGCTTTAACTAGAAGCTTTGAAAATACAGGCCAGAACTTTGTTTTCTATCAGACATTCTAGAGGAGAATTTCTGTAGAATTATCTCTCAGTGGGACTTCTAGTCTTAAGGCATTTAAACACTTTTGAAAGTATTGTCCTCCATGGGAACCCAGTGTATCCGAATAAAATACCCACAAGCTCTGATTCATAAAAGCACTTAATCACACACTTAAAGTTAAGCATGAGCTTAGGAGCCCTCTCTGAATTGGGAAACTTATAGCACGGGTGGGGAACCTCTGGTCAAACGCAGCTCATGGATAGATTTTATGTAGCCCCTTTCCCGTGCCTGGATCTGGCCCCTGGATCCAGTTTCTACCCCACACACTGAAAAACTGAGTTCATGGTAGGGAACAGATCCATGATCTGTTCTGAACCCTCCTCTTCCTGAGCACATCCCTTAAGCACTTCTACCCACAACTTCTATGTGGCCCTCAGAGCTTATACTAATTTTCAAAGTATAGCCTTAGTTGGAAAGTCTGACCTTATTAAGCTTCAAGATCCAACCTATACCATGCCTTGCTTCCTTCAGTGGGTGTTTTTAGATGGACGGGGAGCCTGTCATTGCTCAGAGCTACTCTGGGGGCCTACCCCCATGGCCACCACCTACCAGCTCCACCTGAGTCCACATCAGTGTCCCTGGATTGTTGTCTGCCTGCGTGATGCCCCGCTGCACCATAGAGCTGTGGGGGCTCTGCACTCGTGAGCTCATGGTGCTAAATGGGGCAACAGATGGATGGGCATGGAGCTGCACCGTGGGTTCCCTCAACAGATGGGCAGCAGCGCCACATTTGGCCATTGCTCCGGGTTTGGCTGGCACGCTCTGGATGTTGTGGAGCACTGCCATGCTGGCCTGCCCGGGAACAGCCCCAGCATGCTCCGCAGCTCCAGGGTGCATATCTGGCAGGTGCCCTTTAGACAGACTGGTCAACCTGGGGGGCACCCCCAGAGCTGCCGTTTCTATTTACACCCAATGTCACGTTGGCCACTTATCTAGCCCAAGACTGTCTAGAAATTGCATGCTAGTATTTGGTTGTTTTTTTTTAAAAAAAATGCCTCTCCTTGTTCATAAAAATCACATTGCTTTGTTTGACCCAGTTGTAACTTACATTGCAAACTGTTCCCTTGATATCAGGGATCAAACCGTCATGATAGAGATCAAATGATTCTGAAATATCATCCTTTCTGCCTGCTGACTTCATTAGATTTTTACAACTGGCACCCCTCTCCTCAACTGCATGTTCACTTGCTATGCCACTCCAGAAATCACAGCCAGAAGGCCTCACTTAATATATTTCTATTTAGCTTTGGGTCCGGGCACAGCACGACAACTACTTTGTTGAGCATCAATGATTTTTGTGCATAGCCAGGGCTGGGACACTGTGGGGCTCATTATATTAGATCTTGACAGTGGCATTTAATGGCATTGATCCTGGGATCCAGATGAAATGCTATCTCTGCTGTCCCTAGGTGACACTATTAAGATTCAGCTGCCCAGCTGCATATTAGATAGCACAAGCGGCTGTGTGAGGGTACCACTTGTGTGCCATCCCAGCAGAGGCCAACCGTGTTGTCTCCATGCTGTCAGAACGTCTGGCCATTGTTCTGAGCACAGATTGAAGGTTAAGTCAGACCAGAATAAAGAGCTTTCAAGCAAACAGCATTCAGGACAAATCTCATTTCTTTTAATCATGCCCTTGAAGGATACACACAGACATGCTATGTAAAAGACAGGGGTGTGCAAATTTGTTTTCATTATTATAATGAAAATGAAATTTTTGATTTTCTTTTTCGTTACTGTAATAATGAAAAATAATAAAAACCAAAATGAATTTTTGTGTTTGAAATAATGGGAAAACACTGAAAAACGTATTTCTCGCTATAACGTTTTTGTGTCTTATTCAATTCTGATTAAATTTGGAGGGCTTATACCCCCCATGAAGGGCACTATATGTACCAAATTTAAAAATGATTGGATAAAGGGAACCGATTTTAGAAGCAATTGAATGTTGTGATTTTAAGAAAAGCTCCATACACATTCCTAGCTACAACATCTTTATCTTCCATCCAATATGCATGAAACTAGAAAAGATTATTTTGCTCCCCAGGATTACCAGTCCTGCCAAACTTCAGTAAGATTGGATAAAGGGTCCTGATGTTATATGCCATTAACTTGAAAATGCATTTCTGGCTGTAACATTTTTATATTCCATCCTGTTTACAAGACATTTGGCAGGAATGTATCCCACACCTTACAGGACAATTTGTTAAAGGGCCCCAATTTTATAAACAATTGATGTTGTTCCCTTGAAGACCATTATTCAGATAAATAGCAGCACATGCAGTGCCACTTGCCAGTCAGAGGCAGGCACCTGCCATGGCAGGGGGAGGGAGGCTGTAGGGAGGAGGATGGGGAGCAACCCAACAGTCTGACAGACGCATTCACTGGCCAGTTACTGCATGCTTCCAGCTTCACAGGACCAATCGGTGGTGACTTTGAAGCAGGCATATGTAGCGGCCCTGAGGTGGGCATAGAAGGAACATAACTGGGACTTTGGGGACAGCATCCCAGCAATCAGAAGACATGGTTACACATCCAGGCTGGCTAATTAAAATCACAATCACATCCTGCAGCACAGTGACAGAGGACATTAGAGAATCTCTATTGGCTCTTTCCTAAACAGATGCTTCTGACTTTCCAGTAACAAGTGGGGGAAGAGACGTTGGGATGGTCACAGCACAGAATGAGGATATTTGGTTGACATTTCTGCTGACCAATTGGCATCACAAACCCATCTTATACCACAGTGACCCGTAAGAGAATCCCTGGCATAGGCTCATTCTCTGCATATGCTGTGCAGGCATATAAAATTGGGACCCTTTATCACAGCTTTTTGATATTTGGCAGAGATGATCTTGAAGGTGTGCAATACAGCCCTGCCAAATTTCATGTACACTGGTTGGACTACAAAGGTGTTACAGTCAGACATACATTTATAAGTTAATTAATTATACCACCAGAACCCTTTATCCAATCCTTCTGAAAGTTGGTATCGATAGTAAACATGGGGAGGGGGATAAACGTGCCTCATCTACATTAGATGGGAGATGCCATATCTACATTAGATGGGAGACAAAGAAGTTACAGCCAGGAATGTATATACGGATTTTTGCAAAGTAACACAATTTAACTGCTTATAAAAATCGGATTCCTTTATCCAATCTTTCTGAAATTTAGCACATGTAATGCCTTTCATTGGAGGTACAATTCTTCCAAGTTTCATCAAAATATAATTAAAAAAGGATTATGCCTTTCACATTTTTGACCCAAACACTCCCACTTTGACCTATGGGAGAGTCAGGGTCAAAATTGCAATAAGAGGTGGCAATCATTTACAGCCAAAAATATGTTTTCCATTGAAACCAAAGGAAACTGAAAACAAAAGCAAAAACGATTTTGATATTTATGAAAACGAAAACAAAAGATTTAAGTAACGAAAACAAAAGCAAAAAATGAAATTGGTTCCTGGTGCAAACCTCTAGTGAATGTTTAAAAGCATGAGTACTGGTTCATCCATGCTCGGTAATATTACATTCACAAACCAGAGGGCACACGCGCACACATGCACTCTTCAATGTGAATAATGAATTAGGACTCATATTTCTGTAAGTATTTACCCATTAAATTCTCTATGGGTAAAAACAGACATGACAATGGACTGCTTAGGCCTACAGGCCACCAGTATGTCAGTTTTTGCTCTGCCAGATGTTGGCCCAAGATTGTCCTGGGCTATGTCAGCAGCTAGACCAGGCTCTGACCTCGTCAAACCCCCCAAAACACAGCCC
The DNA here is from genome assembly GCA_003113815.1 of Sphenodon punctatus. NCBI lineage: Eukaryota > Metazoa > Chordata > Lepidosauria > Sphenodontia > Sphenodontidae > Sphenodon > Sphenodon punctatus. Next base: position 14,429,294 of record QEPC01007512.1, read on the forward strand.
ATGCTATGGCCCACCCACCTGGGCCAAAACAGGCCACAGCGGACCAGCAGGTCTGTTGTGGGTCACCATGACGCTGTCCGGACTGGGGTCTGCCATGGCTGGCTGCCCATCATTGGCTGCCATGGCTGCCTGTCATGGCAGGGGTCGGGGCACTGGGAGTAGCGTGGGGGTGGGGTCAGTTGCCTACATGTCTATTGCAGCACTTCCCCTTCCTGGGCCGCACAGGTGGTAGGACAGCAGCCCAGCTGTGGGCACATATGGTCGGTGACCTGACATGGCCCGAACTGTGTCTGTAGCAGGGGATCTTCCCAGAGCCACACGGAAGCGGTGGTGTCTCTGGGGAATTAGCTCTACCTCTGTTATGCCTTTTCAGCCCGAGTCTCAGCTGAATACCCCTCTGAGGAAGGGGATACCTTCCTATAGGACCCAACACACAGTCCAAAGAGTATCCAGTTCACAGTCCTTTATTTGTACAGTCCAGTTTACCCAATCCCTGGGGCTGCCACCTCAGTCACCTCCACTCTGCAGGCCCAGGTCAGTCTCTTTCACAGGCTCAGGAGCAACCTAACATCCCAAAGTCCATCCAGCCAGGCCTCAAAGCCCCAGGCTCTGGCCAAGCCTTCCCCAGGCACGAGGCTCCCCTCCCTCAGGCACAGCCTCTCCTCAGTACCTGGGTCCACTCTGGTTCTCCAGCCTTCAGCACCCTGGAGAGCATCGAGTGGGACGGCCTTGTCAGGGAGATGTGGTCCCTTCATCTCTCAGGCAGAGACTGCCCTCCTCTCGACCTTGTCTCTCCTTATATATAGGCAGAGTGGGTGTGGCCAGGCTTCGTCTCCTCAGCTGTGCCAGTGTCCTGCCCACTCTGTCACAAGGTGTCTCAGCCTGTTTCCAAGCTATGGGGCTGACTACCACACCCCTATGCATGTTCAGCCCTCCAGCTGGTCCACGCAGCCCCCTTCTTAAAGGGGCAGCAGTCTCACAGGACTACTCCCTGCTACAGTGTCCCACATGGATTTCTGCCCTGGAATGGGTCGTGATGTCAGCGCGCTGCCATCGTGTGTGTCCTTACCCTGTTACACAGCTCAGTTTCACTTGTTCATAAGGTCTTCACCAAATTTTATTCATTAATTGATTTATTATTGATTTATACCTTGTCCTATCAAACAAACAAGCTCAGGACATCTACAGTGACATCACATTCATGCAAACACCAATAAAATGAATAAAAAATGGTGTGTCCCCCCCCAACGATCACATCCCACCCACTCCCTTTCTTCCACCTCTCACCTGTGAGTTCTCCCACAAATAAATCACCATTTGAATTAACAATTAGAAACCCACAATACAAATACCTCCCTCCCATAGCCATACACCCCTTCTCACGGAGGTGGGTGGTCATGGCAAAAAAATCTCTTCCACCCATGCCCATACTCCCCTCATATGGAGATCATGGCATGGAGCCCACCCTTCCAGGCCCCAACACTCCCCTCCCAACTCTCATAGTCTTTTGTATTTCCTCCCCTACACCTATCACCTTAAAATCAATAATTATGAAATACAAAGTAAAAAGAAGGAGTGGAGGATTGCAGGAGTGACCCCCACGCATCAGTAACCAATCATCAAATGATGTGAAATGTTTGACCACCTAAGGTTGACGCCTTTCACATTTTTGACCCTAATACTCCCACTTTGACCTATGGGAGAGTCAGGGTCAAAACTGCAACAAGAGGTGGCAATCATAGGCCCCGCACTCCAAATGCTTTCAGAACAAAGGAACTTTTAACCAAGAGTGTGAACTAAAGGAGCTAAACCAGGCATATGTAGGATGTGAGAGGCAGTGTTGGCTAGGGTGGAGGCTGCTGGGCTGGGCCTCAGGAACTTGTCTTCCCAGCTCTGAGTTGTATGAACCTGACCAAATCACTTCACCACTTTGTGTGTCCATTTGCTCTCTCATGCTTTGCCGTTTCCATTTTGACTGGGAGCTCCCTGCAGACAGGAATGCTTTGACACCATGCCTCCGTACACTACCTAGCACAAAACGACTCCAATCTCTACCGAGGCCTCTTGGCACCACTGCCATTGGGGCAGCAAAGTCATTTGATCATGTGTGAATAGAGTGCCTAGCACAATGGGGTCTGATTCACAACTATAATTCAGTTCCAAAACTTGAGCAGGGTGGGAGAGAGCCACCCTGGGCACAAACACACATAGGATGTGAAGTAGCTGATAGGTAGCAGTTATGGACTAGCCCAACCCAGACGTCCCTCATCCTGGACACCAGGGCTGTTTTGATCTGGTGCTCACCAGATGATGAGGGCTGCCATAAGAGTAGGGTTAACCATATATGCAAATTTTAGAGGACAATTATGAAAAATACAGGTTGCAGGGCTGCATTGGCTTCAATGCAGTCACCCTGCAACCTGTATTTCTAATAATTGTCCTTTAAAAATGTGCATATATGGCAACTCTACAGGAGAGGCCACCACAACAGCATCACTCACTGCCATGTTGCAGACTTGGGGTTAGGTCCATTGCTTCTGGCCAGCCTCAACCAAGACGTTTCCACCTGAAGTGGGGTTGTGGGAGGATTGGAGGGCTTGGGGGTTGTTTAAATATTTTACTGCTTTTATATATGTTTTCTATGTTATGGTTATATTTTATTTGTAAGCTGCCCTGAGCCTTTTTCAGGGAAGGGTGGGCTAACAAATTAAAATAAATAAATACATAGTTACTTAAATATCAAAAGAACCAGAATGTTCAATAGAGTTCTAAGACTTTGCAGGGAGAGCAATACATAGTACACAGGTTTTAAAAACACTTATGAGAAAACCCACTAGCTGAATGGTTTAGATAAATGTCAAAAGCATCCAGCTATTTGCTTGAGATATTCAGGCCTCGTAGGTTAGCTAAACCAGCTGGAATCGATAAGTAAAGTCTTTTCCCATAAGATTTCCAGTGATTCCAGATTCAGATGATGTATCTCAACCTGCTGACTTGATTTTAACTAGATCCAGTTCATTTATTTATGAGGTCAGAGGGTCTAACTTCTTGCATGAAACATGCAGAGGAGAAACTGTAGTAAGAACATGTACTGGTGCTTTAATATTAGACTGTCTCCCCCACGATAGCAGTCTGTTTATCACAAACATGCATTTTCCCATGGAACATTACCCTTAATGTTCCACTAAGGATAGGCCTTATATTGTGTAGATCTTATATAATCTAGATTATACATTTATGAAGCAAAGTCCTCAAAAGCATAATATTCACAAAAGGAACAAGTATTTTAATTTTTAACGCTTGAAGTTTTTTAATTATTATTTTTTAAATCGTGAATTTACTTCCTTGAAAGAATGACAGTTCTGGGAAGAAAATTTTCAATTGATGAAATATTTGTAACTTTTGACAACAAGCGCAGTGACCAGTAACCCAGGCCCTGAAAAACTGAGCTCAGGGTAAGATAATAGTAATAAGGGAGCATGGACACAAGGATAGGGGACAGATTAATGGCACAGATCAGTGATCTTGAACCTCCGTGGAGTCCTTAAACTCCCCTGCCTTCAGATGTTATACAGCTCTCACAGAGTTGTACTAATTTTTAAAGTGGCCCCCTCGAACAGGAAAGGTCCTCTACCTCTGAACTAGAGTGTGATCTCTTACCCAGAATTCCCTCACTTTATTAAATCCCTCCTTTAACATATCATGGTCCTTGGTGGTACCTGGAGGACTAAGAACTAGAACCTGTGGGAATGCTGACGGGCACTGTGGAGTGCACAGTTTGGACTGTGGCATCTATGCAGGATGATGTTAACTTGGGGGATTTAGAGTTGCTTAAGACTGAGAAAGGGATAAAAATTAAGGGACTTCAGGTGGAATTCGTTAGAGAACAGATAAATAACAATTCCAGGGTGTCTGACACAGTCCCCTATAATGTGCACAGTAAGAAGAATAAAAAGAATACACATGTCTATATGCAAATGCTAGAAGCCTAAAAAGTGAGATGGGAGAATTAGAGTGTATGGCGCTAAATGAAGATCTAGACATTATAGGCATCACAGACACATGGTGGAACGAGGATAACCAATGGGACACTGTAATACCAGGGTATAAAATATATTGGAATGACAGAGTAGATAGAGTTGGTGGTGGGGTGGCTCTATATGTAAAAGACAACACTGAGTCAAGTACAATTAAAATTTTAAAGGATGCAAACTGTTCCCTAGAACCTCTATGGATAGAAATTCCAGGTATAAAGGGGAAGAGTATCACAGTAGGGCTATACTATCGTCCCCCTGACCAGGATGGGGAGACTGATAAAGCAATGCTAAAAGAGATTAGACAGGCTACTAAAGTCGGCAACATAATACTAATGGGTGACTTCTATTACCCTAATATTGATTGCAGGAATGTTTCCGCGGGACGTGGAGGTCAATTTTCTGGATGCCCTAAATGACTGCTTCCTAGAACAGCTGGTTCTGGAACCAACTATAGGAGGAGCTATTCTAGATCTAGTCCTGAGTGGCATGCAGGACCTGGTGCAAGGAGTAACTGTGGCGGAGTCACTAGGCAATAGCGATCATAATATGATCACATTTGACATAATTTCTGTAGGGAAAAAGATAAACAAAAGTACAGCAGTAGCATTTAACTTTAAAACAGGAGACTATGACAAAATGTGGAAACTAGTTAAACAGAAACTAAAAAGCCCAGTTGCAAGGGCTACAAGTTTGCAAGAGACGTGGAGACTGATTAAGAGCACCCTTCTGGAAGCGCAGATTAAATGCATCCCGCAAGTTAAAAAAGCAAGCAGAAAGACCAAACGTCTTCCACTGTGGTTAAATAGGGAGGTGAAGGAGGCTATTTACAGGCTTGCTAAAGAGGCAAAAACAAGCAAAAAGAACTTTTTCAAATACATCAGAAGCACGAAGCCTGCTAGGGAGTCAGTTGGGCCATTAGATGACAAGGGAGTAAAAGGGGCGCTCCCAGAGGATAAGGACATTGCAGAGTTGTCGACGCACCCCCTCAAACAAGACAGGACACCATTATTGGATTTAACATGGCTGTACCCTTTATTCATCCAAATACAACTGATTGAATAGGTAAGGGGGTGACATCGCCTATTGCGATCCGGGTCCAGTATCAACCATAACTCAAATCAACCGTTAACTCAGGGGAGGTCTCGATATACCCTTGACAGTCTCCCCAAACCATGTCTCCCCTTCGTCCAGCGCTGAGCACGTGGCCAAAGGGGACATTGTCCATACAGACTTGAGTAAGGAAATCCAGTGCCTGCTGGTGGGCGGCCATAGAACGCCCCTACCACCAACCTAGGCACCCTTCCCAGGGAAAACCAACGACCCGCCTGACATACCCTGCACTGCAGTATGCGTGGCTTCCCCATCTTTTAGGGAGATGATTCCTATGTTTACTATATCCTAAATTAACCCAATACTGGACCCCCACCAAGGGTGCGACATTAATACAATAACTCCGACATAACTTCCAACGAAGCACCACACCATTCTAATGGCCAACCAAATTTGAATTTCCTATACTGTAGGAAATTCAACAGTATAGGAAATACTGTATAGGACAAACTGAATAACAACAAGTCACCAGGGCCAGATGGCATTCACCCCAGAGTTCTGAAGAAACTCAAATATGAAATCACAGACCTACTTTTAGTAATTTGTAACCTGTCACTAAAATCTGCCACTGTACCCGAGGACTGGAGGGTGGCAAATGTAACCCCGATATTTAAAAAGGGATCCAGAGGCGATCCTGGAAACTACAGACCAGTAAGCTTGACGTCTGTGCCGGGCAAAATGGTGGAAACCATAATTAAGGACAGAATTACAG
>QEPC01007512.1:14440647-14486902 GCA_003113815.1 Sphenodon punctatus
TTGTGGAATCTACTGCCAGAGGCTGTGGTAAGGGCCAGTACTATAGCTGAGTTTAAAAGAGGTTTGGACAAGTTTCTGGAAGATAGGTCCATTAGCAGCTATTAGCCAGACAGGATCAGGGAACATGATGGGAGCTGGGGGACAACAACAGGGAATGGATCCCCCATTGTGACCTGTTGGGTGTTTCTCCCAAGCCATCGTGATTGGCCACTGTCTGAGACAGGATGCTGGGCTAGATGGATCATTGGTCTGACCCAGTATGGCACTTCTTATGTTCTTAAGAACTCTATCCACAAGTAGAGGCACTACAAGTTCCCCCATAACTGACCTCTTAATCAACTGTCAAAATTTCACCTTTATGGGTGAGAGAATACATTTACTGTGTCTGTATTCATTCATTCCTTGGCTTTCCTAGTCTGTCAAGTAGTAACAACTTTGTGTCTGACTCAAAACCACCACCCTGATTTCCCACAGCCTACTGAATAGCTATGAAATGGTAACAAATTTCCAGTAGCTATCGACTTGGACTAGAGTTGAACTGGTGACTTCAGTTTGAAGTGTTTCCAAATTCCATTACCATTTCATTTCTCTTTACAGCTGCTCTCATCCATATCTGAAAAAGGCTATAAATTTTTAAAGTGCTCACTATTATAAGGCTTAAATATCATTTGAGCAGGACTGCTGAAAGGATAAATGATATTATACTACCTCCATAAGAATGCAATCAGCATAAAGCAAGTGTATCAAGTAGGCCAGATTCTACTTTCTGTAATTCTGGTGTAAACAAGGAGCAAATTCATTGAAGTGAATAGCTGCTCCAGGTTTACACCTGCATAACTGAGGAAAGAACTTAATCCTGCTGTCTTTTTTAGCTTGTAACTTATATTTTCCAAGGCAAAATTTGATGTAGTTGAAATCTTATTCATTATTACATGCTTCTAAAGATAACTAATTCTAGAAATATTGAAAGCAAAAAGATTGGAGTATATGTGAGGCTTTTGCCAGCTCTGTTGCATCTTCTATGTGTGCCTGTGGAAAAAGCTCTGTCCAATGTGGGAACCCAGTTTTCTGATGGAGACCGCCTCTGAAACTGCTCCGGGGTGCACCCCCATTTCTAGCCCTGCCTGCGTCTACTTTAGATGGACCCAGAAGGTTCCCTTGGTCACAGTCGGTCCACCCCCACCATCGAGCTGTGAGCGATCGCCCAATCTAGCGATCTAGGCTGACACCTGCAACTCTATGCTGCTGCCGGGGCAACAGCCGGCCAGGACTGAAGCTGCAGGGTGGGTTTGCAGAGCAAATAGACAGCAGCTCCTCTCCAGGCTTGTGCCCTGGGTATGGTCGGCCTGCTCCGCTGGCAGTGCTTCGGGATGTTTCAGAGCGCCACCAGCAGGGATGTCCCACCCGCACCCACTTTAACATCTGGCAGGCCACCGTCAGATAGACCTCCAGGCCGGGAGTGAAGCGGGCTGGCTCCCGGGAGCTGCCGTCCATCTGTTCACACCCACTGAAACACTGGCAGTGGCTCATGAATCTGGAGCTGTCTTTAGTTAATTAAAGGAAGAGAGAATGAAGATTCTCCGCTGCCAGAATTGCAGAAGGAACGGCCCTCATTCCACCTTCAGCATCCTAATAATGGATTCTCCCTCAGTGTCATTAGAACTCTTAAATAAAAATGCTGCTGAAGCAGCTCACATGACTTAATTATTTTAAAATACACTTTAGAGGTTGAAAAATAAAGGCTGATGCTTTAAACCTAGATTTTGTGAGTTGCAACAGTGCAGCAATGCCAACGTTCATTTTCCCTCTAGGAGCCTCTGTTGCACTAAGAATAAAAAATGACACAAACTGTAGTGTCTAATCATTTTCAGAACTTTTTTGTTTATGGAGGTTTGCTGTAATGCAGATTATGAAGTTTGAGAAAGGCCTTAAACGTAGAGTTGGGACAATAAATTCCTTAGTAGAAAAAAAACTGGAAACATGCAAGCAAGCCTGAATATTTTTGGTTCTTATTTAATGACCCATGCTTCTCTCTTAAGGTGTCTGATGTGTTTATTTAAATTTAAATGGCGAACATGAATTAACACCTATTTGAAGCTCCAAGGAAGGACCTTTGTTTAGTTTATCAGTTTAAAAATACATCACACAATCACTGAGAAGTGAAATAGCAGCACAGTCCTTTCCACACCTCTCTTGCAAAGAAATGCAACCAATAACGATCAGGGTCCGCCTGCCCCCTGGAGAGGATGGACAGTGGGTGGCCCCTCCAGGCCCTCCACCTGAAAGTGCTCCACAGATAATTTTGGATAGCCACTGAGAAGGACATGCAACCCAAGGCTCCTGCTCCCTGCTGATCTTGGCAGGGCACAGGAGTTTGGCCTTCCCCTTCATATTGCAAGGCCCAGCCCAAGCTTTGCGGTGGCAAGAAAGGTACAGTGCTCCTATTATGTTATGATCAGTTGGTCGACGGGAACCAAGAAAGCCTCCCATCCACTGAAAGACCCAAGCGTCCAAGATGTTTCTCACAATAAGAGAACAAGGGTACACTCTCTGAAGTTAAATGGCAGCAGATTTAAATCAAACAAAAGGAAGTACTTTTTCACGCAGCAGTCAATACAGTTGCGGAAATTGTTACCAGATGAGGCAGTGAAAGCCAACACCATAAACTAGCTTCAATTCAAACAGAAACTAGATAAATACTTAAGATGATAGAGCCATTCATGCTTACTAGTTGGGGCTTAAATCTCTGGCTACCGGTAGTTTATTTTTATTATTTCTTTAAATTTATTAGCGGCCCCACCCACCCACGCCTAGCTGGGATGGGTCAAACCTCCATGACCTGTACTTGTCCTTCTCTTAAATTCCTGTAGCTGGCCACTGTCGAAGACAGGATGTTGGGCTCAATGGACAGTTGGTCTGACCACTATGGCACTTACGTTTTTAGGATTTGCCCAGAGTGGCAAATCACCTTGTGTTGACCTTGCCATTGGTAGGACAACACAAGACAAACACAAATTGTGGTGCCCCCTCCCCCGTAGCATAGAGTTGTGGGCAGCAGTTCGCCCGCAACTCTATGGCATTGTCCGGGGCAACCCCCATCCTATAGCGGGGCTGCAGTAGCCATTCTCTGAGCAACCGGGCAGCAGCCCCACCTCCAAACCGTGCCTTGGGTGTGGGCTGCCCACTCTGCAGGCAGTGCTCCAGGATGTTCCAGAGAACCGCTGGCAGGGCTGCCCTAGAACAGGACAGCCTTCTCTGCCTGCACATCTGGCAAGCTGCCTTTAAATGGATGGGTCACGGTGAGGCAGAGCTGCTGTCTGTCTGAAGACACCCAACGAGGTACCTCGAGCTCATGTGCCTCTGCTCTTCCCTAGACATCAACTAAATCACACAGCGATGATACCGCATGCCCATCACTGGGCTCTCTTGAATCTGATGGTACATTGCGCACTGCCTTACAAAAGACATTTATGGACTGGCCTATAGCTCAACTATACAAGTTAATTTAAACACTTCTATGTACTCTGACGTGCTTTGGTTCAGATCCATAAGGTGTAACCTTTGTACGTAAAGCCCACTGCAGCAATCTGATCTAGAGCTGGCAAAGGCATGGATCACAGCAGTAAGTCTTAGATTTCAATCAGACCGGGATAACAACTTCTTAATTCTTAAAAAAAAAAAAAAGCTGCAGTGGTGATCTGATCCTCAGAGACACACCCAGGACTTTGGGTCTGAGAAGTCTCCATGAACTTTGGTTCATTAGTGTAACTAGAAGCTTGCTCATTGATCTGTCATATAAATTAGCAATTGCTGGCAGAATGTTAATCACACTTGGTTAATAAATATCACTTTGAGGGCTGCAGGGGAAGCGGGTGGATTAGTAGGTCCATGCTGCAGCTATGAGTTCTTTATATAGAGAAACTAGTGTTCCTATTAGTTTCCTGTGGGATTTTCCACTAATTCCTAAAGGTCATTCTTTTTGAGGGTAGAGCAGAGAATCTCTTTTCCAGAAATAGTGGCTACAGAATATTTTTGAATGCTCCCCCATTTCCTGCCAGTATCAACAATAGTTCTGTTTCCATATTTCTATTTACATCCTGTCTGAGTTGGCTCATCTGCTGATAAGGATGCCTAAGCTTTTCACATTGCAAACATTTCTTTATCAGACCTGTTACTGCTGAACTACGCACTGAAGCAGAGCAGTGCATTACAAGCATGCAAATAATATAAAAAAAATAAAAGGGTGGTTTTCTGCTAATAACATCACACAGTGCACCAAGGATAATAGTTTTTTTTGTATATATTCACAAAGCATATAATAACTTACCTTGTTCTCGTTTGCTGTATTTTGTCTGTCATGGTTTGGGTATTTCTAAATGTCTTTGGAACTATTTAAAATTACTCATCCCCGTGCTGCCATGAAATGAGAATATGAACTCCGACTGTTAGCACATAGGCTGTCACTGGTGATGGTGAACTTTATATAATTACTTTGAGACAGAACCCTTTACTGTAGAGAGATGACTCAGCTTGCACGAAGACAGTCTTCATGCTGCACAGACTCTCTTTGCTGTGTGCCAGCATTGCAATGTTGGTTGCTAGACTGAACCTTTAGGGGATAAGATCCTTGACCACCTCTTCCAACTTCTCTCACATCAGAGGGTGAGCTGTGTCTTGTTAGAATCATGAAGCCCCCGCAAAGCTGCCTTGACAGACATCCCCTACATACCTCCCAACATTTCCACAAATCAAAGAGGGACAAGCCTCTCCCTCGGTCAATAATCCCTGCCCTAACAAATAAGCTCCACCCCCTCTCTTACCCCTCACACACACCTCCCAACGTTCCAAATGCATAAAGAGGGATAGAAGTTCTCCCAATTATTATTCCACTTAGTTTCTTGTCATTCTATCATCTCCCCATTGACCTCCTCTCCACTGCTTTTCCTAGGATGCAACAAGGAAAAAGGTGCCTGAGGCCTGAATACTGGTCTCTCTCTCTCTCTCTTCTGAAAGAGGGACTTTGACTTCTGAAAAAGGGATGGTGGGCATCGGCACCCAAAGAGGGACTTTTCCTCCTAAGTAGGGTGTTTGGGAGGTATGCCCCTGCATAGAGTGCATTACAGCTTCTGGGGTAATTGCACAGCACAATGCAGGAAATCTCAGTTGCCCCCCTTTTCTCTTCTGCATCTCCTCAGAACTTCGGGGTGAATCCTATCCCAAAATGACTCTTCAAAACCCACCCCTATCCTTGCCTGCCAAATGCTTTTTCAAACAGGAAAATCTTACACAACCTTCAGAAGAAACTCAGGCTCAACTGTGGGGCTCAGACCATTTTTAAAGATCAAAACCAGCACCTTGAATTGTGTCCGGAAAGCTATAGGTAGCCAGTATAGACTTCAGCACTGGTGTAATATGCACTCGGTGACTTGTTGCTGAAAGGAGCTGAGATTCCCGTTCTGCACCAGCTGCAGATTCCCAACAGTCATCAAAGACAACCCCACATAGAGCTCATTGCAGTAATCTACCCTGAAGATGATGAAAGCATGGATGATGGTGGACAGATCTGAATCAGAAAGAAAAGATATTGAGATTTCACTAATCTGCATTTAAATCCTGCGCAAGACTTGTACGACTGTCACGGCATTCACGTCTGAATGCCAAGTTGCGTGAGATTGCCTCCACATTGGCTGCACTCTCCGTAGCTGCCCTGACAAAGAGCTGATGGGGAGCAGGGGATCTGTAGGAACTGACTGGCACACACAGGAAGGAGTTCTGGAATAAAGCATCATGGGACATGCTCTCACCCCCAGCTAACCTAGCTTGTGATACTTCACTTGGGTTTGAGGATATTAATGTGGTCACTGACTTTCAGTTACTTACTTAGGAGTCAACAATCACAAAAAGCACTTTCCGTGTGAACACAGCCTAAAAGAGTTATATTAGAAATAAGCATAATTTTCAAGTGTGCTGAAGGGAATTAGGAGCCTAATTCCTATATTTTCACAAGCGATGTAGGCACTGGGGAGCCAAAAGCCTTAATCCTGCAAAGATTTACACAATGTTTATTTATTTTACAAAATTTATTTTATGCTTTCATAAATAAATTGGCGGGACTTTACATGGAGCAAATTCTTTGCCGAATCATGGATTCAGGCTCCCCAGTGCCTAAGTCACTTCTGAAAATGAAAACTAGAATCTGAATTTATTTATGGACTTGGGAACATTATATAACTTCTTACAATCTGTTGTAGAGTTTGGAGACAATCCAGCGGCCTGCGTATGCCGACCTCAGTGCACAGCGCACAACCAGAACGCTCATGCTCAGATGCGCATGCAGTGCACATGTACAACACAGCCGTGCAAGGCAAAAGTGCAACTCCGGCCTATGTGACCCACCCTGCGTGGCACCACGTGTGCATCTGAGCATGCACGTGATGGTTGTGCGCTGTGCACCAGGGTTCGTGTATGCAGGCCACTGGATTGTCCCCAATAATGCTATGATGACTCACATTGCAGTAATCTACATTGCAGGCTCGGGGCCAGGCGAGCTGAAAATGTGACTTCCGTTTTAGAATGGATGTTATTCCATATGATGACTATTCAACCAAATTGCATTCAGGTTTCTTCTTCTTCTACAACAAGCTCCACAAACATGAATATACAGGTTGATCACTAAAATATCAGACTTTTTATGACCCCACACTAGCAAAGGATGTATCTGCTGAGCTTCTAGTAATATCTGAAAATTTTCATGCACATTTCCCTCTTTTTGATAAAATTAAAAATGTTGATCAGCAGATGCAGCAGAAGTCTTCCCACCCCCTGCGCCATCTCCAACTTTGGTTAGGGAGCGAGACTGGGGCTTCTACTGTGGGGAAGCAGAGGGGACACTGCTCCCAGGGGAATAGGTTACAGTACACTGTGAGCAGGGACAGATCCAGAAGAGTGCAGGCTGTAAGAATCAATGCACACAGTCAAGTAAGTTGGGCAGGGTGAGGTGAGGTGAGGGACTCCTGAGTAAACTTGAAATGACAACATGAGTATGAGACGCACTGGTGTAAAATACTGACTTACAGAGCCTCAAACAGGGGGAGCCCCCACCCCAACACGTGAGGATCATAAATAAATTAGAAATAACATCCTGTGCATCAAACTCGCCGGAATGTTAAAAGGCTCGGGGCCAGGCGAGCTTCCTCCAGGAGGGAATTCCAAAGGCGCGGCCTGGCCACCAAGAATGCCCTCTCCATTGTGGCCCCCCGCTTAACACGGGGGACCTCCAAGAAGGCACCCCCGGAAGACTGAAGGAGCTGCTCTGGGGCGCGGAGGGCGAGGCGATTCCTGAGGTATTAGGGGCCAAGACCGTGAAGGGCCTTATAAATCAACACCAGTACCTTGAACCTGGCTCGGCACGCTATTGGCAGCCAGTGTAGAGCCTGGAGCACAGGTGTTATGTGGTCCCGGTGACCCGTCCCCGAAAGGAGGCGGGCCACCGCATTCTGCACTAGCTGCAGCCTCTGAACCAGGAACAAGGGCAGCCCCACATAGAGCACGTTGCAGTAGTCCAGCCTCGAGGTGATGAAGGCATGGACAAGGCCAGGTCCGGGCCAGAGACGTACGGACGCAACCTCCGCACCAGATACAGCTGGCGGAAGGCAGCCTTCGCCACCTCCTCTACCTGCTGCTCCAGGCGGAGATCCGCGTCCAGCACCACCCCCAGAGTCCGGACCGGTTGAGCTACAGGAGGGCGAACCCCCCCAATCAGGGGGGCCGACACCTCCCTCGCTCTCCCCACCACCATCACCTCCGTCTTATCAGGGTTGAGCTTCAGTCTGCTCTGCCACATCCATTCTGCCACAGCCCCCAAACACTGGGATAGCAACGAGACAGCAGGGTCTGGGTCAGCTGAAAAAAGAGAGGTACAGCTGAGTATCATCAGCATATTGGTGACAACCCTCTCACGACCTCCCCCAAGGGCTCCACATAAACATTAAATATTAATAATGGAGACAGAATGGAACCCTGCGGAACGCCGCAGGACAAAGTGCAGGGGCAATTCAGCTTCCAGCACTACCCGCTGGCTTCTCCCCGAGAGGAATGAACGGAACCACTCAATAACGGGCCCATCCAGACCCCGCAGGTCACGCAGCCATCTCAACAACGGTCCATGGTCCACGGTATCAAAAGCAGTCGAGGGATCTAGCAGGACAAGAAATGTTGAACGTCCTGCATCCATCTCTCGGCGGAGATCGTTGACCAAGGCCACCAACGTCGTCTCGGTGCCATAGCCGGGGCGGAACCCAGATTGAAAAGGGTCTAGGAAACCAATGCTATCGAGATGCACCTGGAGCTGGATCGCCACCGCCTGTTCAAAACCTTCCCTAAAAAGGGAAGGTTAGAGACAGGTTGGTAGCTGGCGAGTGCATCCACGTACAACAATGATTCCTTCAGCAGGGGGCGCACCACAGCCTCCTTGAGGCTGGGCGACAACCTCCCCTGCTGCAAGGTTAACCACCCTCGTCGGCACTGTCCCCAAAGTCTCCCTGGAGGCTTTCACCAACCAGGATGGGCACGGATCAAGTTCACAACAGGTGGCTCTCACAGACCCCAAGACATCCACCACATCGGCCGGCGTCACTTCCTGAAACTCCCCCCACAAAGATAGACCAGACAGGGCCTCCATCACCTCGCCCTCTCTACCTACTGCCTCTAATCCAGCGTCGAAGTCTCTCTGAATCCGAGCAATCTTGTCTGCGAAGTAGGTGACAAACTCCTCACAGCGGGCCTGTGACATCCCCATCCAGGTGGAGAGAGGCCGGACTAACCAGCCCCTGCACCACCCAAAACAGCTCCACCGGGCGTGAGAACTGTAAGTGTCTGCGGCTGCTTGCCCTACCCCTCCCACCTGGACCCTCCCCCAGCGGCATGAAAAACAACGCGCCGTCGGCCGCGGCGCCGTCGGCCGCGGGGCCGTCGTCCGCTAGCCAAAGGGCCGCGGCCAAAGGGTGCGGCCCTTTGGGGCCCTTCGGTGCCAGTCGGGGGTGGAGGGGTCTGATCGTTGTGATTAGGTGGGAGGGAGTGGTTGGGTATGGGGGAATTGTTTAATTATTAATGTTTGATCATCTAATATTGTTCAGGGGTCTGCCTTGGCCAGTGCTGGACCAAGGTGGGCTTCTTTGTTGGGGTTGTATTATGGCAGGGTGGGTATTGTATTGTATGGAAGAGGAAGTGGAGATGGCTGACTCCCCCCGGTGAGAGAGGGGTGGAGCCAGCTGTATACCCTGGTGGCAGCAGGGTATAGGTAGTGGGAGGGATGGGACCATTTGCCTGATGTGTAGGCATGGTCACAGGAGGTATTAGTTGGGGGGTTGATTTTTGATATGTATGCTATGATATTGTTATGCTGGGTCCCGTGTGGGAAAGAACCCCAGTAAGTGTATTGCTGATGTTGTACGCCGCCTCGAGTCTTCGGAGAGAGTGCGGGATAGAAAATTAAAATGATGATGACGACGACGACGACGATGACTTCGCAGATGCTATGAGGGCAGCAAGGAACTCCTTCCTTGCTGTCCTCACAGCCTCAACATAGGACCACAAATGGGCCCTATGGAGAAGTCGGTCGGAGTCAGATCAAGTCCGATGCCAGCATCGCTCCAGTCTCCTGCCTACTTGCTTCATCCCCCGCAGCCCCTCAGTAAACCAAGGGGCCCTGCGGTGACGAGACAGAGGCAGAGGGCGTCTCGGAGCCACCCTGTCAATGGCCTCCTCCAGCAAGCTGTTCCAACGCTGGACCAGCTCATCAACAGAGTGACCGTCCACGTCCAGGGTTAACTCCCTCAGGACCTCTTGGAACCGCTGTGGTTCCATCAGCCTCCAAGGGCGGACCATCCTAACTGGTTCCTTCCCCTTCTGGAGGGGGTGCACTGAGAGGCTGGCCTGAAGGAGATAATGATCCGTCCATGACAAGGGCACAGCTCTAACCTCCCCCACAACTGGACCCTCCGCCTCAAGGCCAGAACCGAAGATCAGGTCGCGGGCATGCCCCCTCACGTGGGTCGGGCAGGTAACCTCCTGGGACAAATCCATGGTTGCCATGGTGGCCATGAATTCTCGCTCCGCCCCAACAAAGCCGGCATCGGCGTGAATGTTGAAGTCCCCCAGGACCAAGGTCCTGGAGGAGCCCAACGCCACCTCCGAGGCCAGCTCTGCTAGAGTGATAAGGGATGCCGCCAGACAGGAAAGAGCCCGGTATACCAGCAGCACCCCTAGCTTGCCCCCAGCCAAATCGAACACCACATGGAGAGCCTCAATACCTGAGATCTCCTGAACTGGATATCTCCTAGCAGGCCAGTTCTGTCTAAAAATAATCGCTACACCTCCTCCCCGGCCACCCGTGCGGGGTTGGTGCTGCACGGCATACCCGGCCGGAACGAGATCGGATAAAATATGGAAAGGGGAACATGCAGAATTTTTTTGCTACTATTAACTGACCCAATCCCTGACCTGACAGCAAAGGATGAACCCAAAGATAGGGAGCGTTTTAAAAGACCCAAGGCTGACCGGAACTGGTCGGCTGCCTTCACAATACTTATGGGAGTCATGATAGAGAGATCCCCTGGTAGGGCAATGGAGCTCATTAAGTATCAGGACATTGTCAGACAAGCTTTTGACACTGGCCACCCGGGTGCCTGGCTATGTTATGTCGAAGGGTTTAGGAAGCGGGCATCCATCACCCCAGGTATGTGATGGGACGTTTATGCACAAGACCTCTGGTTAGAGTGCATGAACAATGCTTCCAATGCCCCTAGAGCTGACGGCGGCCATGCACTCGTGTGGGGAGGTGGCACTGAGGTGACCTCAGGCCACATCCTCAAGTTTAAGTTCAAGTTTTAAGCTATAGAATAGATAGACTGGACCCGGGAGGAATTAGCCTTCCCCCACTTTACCACAATCCAATTTGAATAAAGAGTGTGGCCTTTTAAATCCCAAATACTGTGTGCGTGTCCTTTTCGGGGTGCTGGGCAATATTCCTATGTCGGTGGAAGGGGAGACCAGTGCTTTGTAAAGAATGAATTGTCAGGGCCCAAATCTGCCCCAGAAGCTCCATCTCTCCCCCGCTGCCCCCGAGCATGTCAGGGCAGGAAATTAAATCATAGTCTCTAGTCAGCAACCCACCACTGGACCACCCTGCCTCTCTACAGCTAAATATAAAACAGGAGTTTTTGTGATTTAATCTATACAATGTCCAGTGGGTGAGAGTCTTTAACCAAAGCTACTGTCCAGGTTTTTTTCCTAGCTTTTATTTTCAACCTTGAAATGGCCAATATTGTCATTTCCCTGGTCTTTCACATTTCAGGGTATGCACTCCTACTGGAACATTTCCTGGGGTTCACTCCCCTCCCCTTAAATTCAGTTGCCAGGGTTGAGCCCGCTCCCTCCTCCCCTTCCCCACAAATTGATCCCTGGGCCACATCACTATTTCACACAGGCAGGACCCCAACATTCCTGGATCTGGCACTGTCTATGAATCCCTCCCACCCCCAAAGGTGCAAATTCTTATTCCCAGGCAATTCTTACCCCCTTAAGCATATATAAATAAATAACCCTAGAGCAGAGAGAAGCAGCATGAATCTTCAGTGACAAAGCATCAAAAGAGTTCAGCAAAACATCCTCCTCATCGGTTATATATTGTTTATTCCAAGC
The DNA here is from genome assembly GCA_003113815.1 of Sphenodon punctatus. Taxonomy (NCBI): domain Eukaryota; kingdom Metazoa; phylum Chordata; class Lepidosauria; order Sphenodontia; family Sphenodontidae; genus Sphenodon; species Sphenodon punctatus. Next base: position 14,452,348 of record QEPC01007512.1, read on the forward strand.
CTTTTTGTCAAAATTGCTTAAAAAAATATAAATTATCCCCCCCCCCCCATTTATTTAAGCAATGGAAATGCGTGTGCACAAAAAGCAGTGATTTACTTAGACAAAATACCCAAATGCGGCGTAAGGGGATGAATGTTCTTTCAGGTACCGTTCCACACTGCTGCTAAAGAGGAGAATTAAACTGCAAATGGCATAAAAATACATGCAGCCCCCTCACACGCATGATTGTAGTTACAGTAACTACAGAAACAAAACAAATAGCTGCACGAACACATTCATAATTAGAATCATGCAGTCGTGACTGTGGCTGTCCAAATGATTACAGGTTTTCTGGGCTCTTGTGTACAATCAACCACAGCATATTGGATAGGATGAAAGTTATAAAACAAGGGGACTTGTGCAGATAAAGAATGAAAGACGGGTCGGAAAGCTTTCATTTTCCGACCGAGGGCTTGGCCCCCTCCTTCAAAATCATGTCTGGTGTAGAAGCACTGTTCTGGAGCAAATTGCTACAGATTAAAGTGAAGCAGCTTGTCTTGTAATTGCAACGGAACTGCTCCTTAGCACAACTGCCCATGAACCCTGCTCCACCTCCCCTTTCGCTCCCTACTGGTGTCACAGTGCTGGGATCCTTGCCTCTTCTTCTTACATGTAGCCAACATGGCCACTAGACAGTGGGTGAAAACAAACACACATGACGAGGGCCTGCTATGGCCTGCCTGGGCCAGAGACTCACTGTCATGCCCATTTCCAGGCCTACAGATGCTGCCTTGGCCTGGGTAGGTGGATGGCCGGTGGTCCCTTGGATGAATCAGGGCTCACAGTCCGGGCCAAGGGCTGCTCAGGCAGGCTAACATAGGTCATAGGCGGCCTGTGCATTTGTTTTTGGCCCCATTGCCACCGGGGGTCTGGGCCAGCTGCCATGACAGCCCATGACTGGCCACCATGGCTGCCAATCATGGCGGGGGGCGGGCTCTGGGGGTGCGCCAGGCCCGGGGCCACCCAGCTGCATTCCCCCACCCTCCCCTGATGGGGTGGGGAGGGCTCGCCGGCTGGCCCGGCGGGGCTGTGCCCCGACCTGGCCCTAAGGGTGGTGGCCACTATCTTCTACATGCGTGAAAGAGCGGCTGCACAACATTTTGCACACATTTCCCCAACACTGCACCCTGCAGCCACTGCACTTCCAGCGCTGTAACTCTGGCTGTATTTTGGGTCAAGGCAGGTCTTTTCGTGGGGGTGATGAAAGACTGTGGGTCTGCATCCTTACCGCAAGGGCGTACGGATAGGCGCGGTGCAGCTGTACTAGGGCCCACAGGCCTTGAGGGCTCATGCTCCCTGGTGCAGCTCCATCCCCTGCTACTGGAAGGAAGATCAGAGTGTGTGTGTGTGTGTGCGCGCTTCCACCTTCTGCACTAGAGTCATCCCAACCTAGCTATAGATGCCTTGCATCTACCCACGACCAACCCACGCCATGGAATGCAAGAGCCAGGAGTGGGGTTGAAAGTGGATAAAAGCCATGGTGGCGTGAGGTTTTGCCCAAATACTCCAGGTTATCGACCCAGATTCCTTACCTCTCCCCTCCCTATTTCTGAGGGACAGTCCCTCGTTGGGTGCTAAATCCAACTGTCCCTCCTTCAGGAGAAGGAGACAAAATGGCCGGTAATTCAAGCCTCAGGCAGTTCTTTCCTGGTTGCCTTCCAGGAAAAGTCTCTGAGAGGACAAGGGGGAGGTACAATGGAATGACAAGAAAGTACGTGGAATGAAGCAGGAGAGTTTCTCCCATTTGTTATGCACTCTGAATATTGGGAGGTGCTCAGCATCTCAGTTCTGAGAGAAGCCTCAAACATGCTGGGCCAGTCCAGGGGTTGGAGGGGGGCAGAGGGATTTCCCCACCCACTTTCTGATGTGACCTTGCCCCACAGAGCATCGTGATGTCACACTGCTCTGTAAGGAATGCAGTGACATAAAAAAAGGGCACGGCAGCCCCTTTGCTCTATTCCCTGTGGCCTCTCTTCCCCTCTGGATGAAAGTCCAGAGAAACGTGGTAACCCTAACTGGGGCTAAGAGTTCTTGAACTAAAGGCAAGGTGATGGGGACATCAGAGAAGAAGGGCATGGAAAGAGCCCCTGGAGGGAAACCCCAAGAGGATATCACATGGAGTATTACAGGAGAGGCGGTGGTTTAGTTTCTCAGTGAACAATACAGCTCTGAAATATAGCTTAGGGTACTTTTTCAAAGGAGGTCAGCTTGCCACACAAAATAAGAGTCAGATTTCCAGAGCTTCTCCACACGCACCAGTTCCCAAATTTGTTGCTGTCTGGCCAGATTTTCAGAAAAGCTCATGTTATTGGGCAAAAAGCAGCTAAGCTCCTGTCAAACTCTAGCCCCAACTTTGGGGTGATGAACTCTTTGGAATATCGAGCTCCTAGGTTTTAAGGACCAAACTATTAACTCCTCATTCAGACTACTATCTAGGGGCACTAGCCCAAGTAGTCCATTAAAACTCAGCACAATAACTTCATAGTGGATATGCCTCTGTGATCTTATCTGGCCAGTAGATTTAGGAACTGGAACAAAGCCAAGTCTCCAAGCTCATCTCACTTGAGCGTAGACTATAACTCCTTACCGACTTTGGAGAGCAGTTACTCCTGAGAGCAATCCCACTGGGTAACCACCGCTCAGAGGGGAGGAGGGGGAGAGGTTCACAAAGTGACCGTCTACCTTGCAGAGTTGTTGAGAGGATTAAAAGTTGTGTTATGTGTAAAGCGCTCCTTGTACCATGGCAGGGGGGCACTATATAATAATAATAATTATTATTGTTATTATTGTTACTTTGGCAATCTCAGCTGAGTTCTTAGCAATTTCATTCCAACTCCCCAATCTATGGGCCAGAAACCATTACAAAGAGATTATGTATCCACTATACGACGAAAGACTAATCCTTGGAAGGTTCCTCCATCACCATCTGCAAATGATTACCTACTCTTCATAAAAATAATTAAATGTAATGTAAAAGGGAGTAAAAAAAAACCCACCCTGAACAGAACTTTTATTACTAGAGGCATAAGGAGACAAAAAAGACACAGAACAATAGATCATAGTTGCAGCAAACACTGGATAGTATCCATAATAAATGGCACCTCCTGGTCTCCAGGTCAGACAATGGGCTTCTGAATGCTCTGTCATACGCTAATGTGTTGCCCCATTTAGGGTGTGATCCTCATGCTGTTTGGCATTGGTGCTAGCTTTTTACAACTATCCATTTCCTACTGAAGCGACTATGACACAAAGTAGCTTCAGGATTGCCCTGCTTGAGTGGGCAGCAAGTTACTGCTGATTAGTTTTCCCCCAAAGAAACAAGCATTGGACACCCAACAGAGAAGTACCCGCCATCACTCTGCTGGAAACCAGCTTAAAAGCACAATCATCTAGAGGTTATTTGTTGCATCTTTGACGTTATGAGGTGATTAGACACTACAGTGCTGATCCCCATAGCAACTTGCCCGCCTGAATCTTTATATCATTAAGAGAGCACTGTGAGAACTATTTGATTAAAATCTGATTACCTCTGGCTGAGTCGTCAGCAGCAGAGATTGATCCAGAGGCCTCTGGACTGAGGCATGTAACCTTTACTGCTTGGTCTGAAAGACCCAATTTGGTTAGCGCAAACCATCGGCACACTTCTAAATGTCTATGGGGGCTACCCAAGGTGCTGGATCTAGGGAAGTTGGGGCCCCCTCCTAAGACAGAGATAGACATACACTAAAAACAGACGTGCGGTGGGATGTATCGGGGCACCGGTAGGGTGGCCATACCACCCCTTTAACAGAGAACGCGTATTTAAAATACATGTTGCAGCCCTGCACCGTGTATTTTTCATAAGTGTCCTATTTTAAAGGGGAGGTATGGCCACCCTAGGCACCGGAGGTGCCCACGGTTGAAGAGCCGCCACCCGCACAGCCCTTGTAGGGCTGGGAGTACAACAAACGTGTGGGAGGCTCAGCCCACACCCTGCTTCCAGCGTCTTGCCCCCTGCCATGACAGACAGCCATGGCGGTCAACCATAGCGGCCCCCAACCTGGGGCAGGTATGGCGGAGCCACACAGAGATGCTACCCCACATTGGCCTGCATGCACAGCTCTTAGCGTGGGCTGTGACCTCCGAAATCTTCTGGAGGTCACAGCCTGGGCTAGCTTCCCTCCCCCCAACCCAAGGCAGAAGCGGGCCAACATCTGTCAGCACTGCAGCAGGGGTTCCTGGGCCACAGCGAGCCAAAGCAGGCTTAAGAGGGCTACAGGGAAGTCTGTTTTTACGCACTGACTCACTCATTAGAAAAAGGAAGTTGCTACTCGAATTAATTTTTGATGTTCTATTATGCATAAAATCCCATTCAAGTTCCTGAGCTCCCTGCATTGCAGGCCGTGGAGACTCGTGTGTTGTAATTTTATTCATGTGTTTAAGTCCCACTCCTGAATCGCTGCAGACTGGCTCCCCACATTTGAGGCTCTATGGGCCCACATTTTATGCCAGTGCTTCCCTCACTCTTGTTGCCATATCAAGTTTATTCACGGACTCTAGCTATTTTCAGGGACCCGTGTTCACTGCATTTTCCCCATTGACAGCTGAGTGAACAGAGGTCCCTGGGTATTACGGAGATCTGTATGGTCACACAGGCAGCACTGTTCCGGTTCCACCCTGGTTACACACTAGAGAAGATGGTGAGCATGGGTTACTGTAGCATGTGCTACGCTAATCAAATAATACGTAACAAGACACCTAACACAGGAGAAATGCGTGTCTGTAAATAAATAAATCAGGAAGAACAGCCTTGGGTCTGTAAACTTGCCATCTGTTTGGACAAGCACAGCTGTCTGAGTAACTACGCTTATTAAGAAAGGTAATAATGTCTCCTTAGCCTTGCTCAGCCTCTCTGCTTGTGCTGGGATGCCAGATCGCAATTTTAAAAATACAGGATTTTAAAAAAAATAAATCTTTTATTATTAGTGGAGCTGTTGGATTCTGAGAAGAGTTGAAATGGGTACCCACAAAGACAGGTATACCTATGGAATATGTAGAACCCTGAACCATCTTGGATGGTTCAGACTTGAAACGGTGCCAATTAACTTCTCATCTGAGTACCTACGGATATACAGCATTTTCCATTTTCTGTCCATTTCCATCTGGGTGCTTTCGCTTACCAAGGCGGGTAGGGCAGCTAGCCTGGGCTGCGACGCTGGAAAATCTCAGGAGACACAGCCCAGGCTAAGGGCCGCCAACACAGTCCACAGTGGGCCACCATGTTCTGCCCGACCATACCGCAGGTCGGGGGCTCGATTGCCGGCCGCCATGGCTGTCTGTGATTGGCTGCCATGGCTGTCCATCATGGCAGGAGATGGGGTGCTGGGAGCAGGCTGTGGGCAGGGCCTCCTGCACGTTTGCTCAGCTCCCCGCCCTACTTGGACTATGCGGGCAGCATAAAACAGTAGAGCGAAGGGAAATAAGGAGAAGGGGCCATCCTAACTTATTGTCCACCTCAAGCTGAAGCCGCTATGAAAAATGCCTCAAAATACAGGAAACAAGAAACTCTCACAGCAGGCACATTGTAGGTACCTATGGATGGAAAGCAACGCTTTGTGCGGGACCTACTTACTAAACTTTCTGTTATAGACCTCCCTAAGCTGCAAGGGTCAGGGCCCTGCATTACCTACATCCTCCCCATGTAGTGCCATGTAGGGATGAGTCCAACCCACCAGCTTGGGACTACATAGGCTGTACACATGGTGAGAAAGGGAGCACCTGCCTTGGACACTGGCCCAACTCACCTCATTCAAAGGAAACAATACACCGCAGATACCAGCAGTACTGGGTGACCCCTGTCGGTCCTGCTGGAGAATTGTTTCATTATTTGCCCAAGCCAGACAGCAAAATTTGGGATAGAACAACTAAGTTGAATTTGTGTTCTTGGAAAAATTTCAGTTCAGCCCTAATATCTGGCATATTACTTAGAAAGGGTCCTCATGCTGCCACTGTTTTCCAGAGTAAACCTGACTTCTGGCATAGCAGTGGTCCTAGCTGGTCTATCTAAGCGTTCATCTTTCGTGTGCATTAGTTAGGCCTCCTATTAGAAATGGTAGCTTGTTTACCTGTGCTTAATAGACAATTAGGGTAAAGTGTTTCCACAGGATGAGTAAGGGTGTTAGCAAGTAGGAATGTGCGATGTCACTAGCTGGAGGAGACATCTGGCATAGCTGTCAACAGAGAATATACACCAGGATTGAACTACATGTAAAATATTTTGACATCTCAAACTTTAAAAGCAGGTCGGGTTTTTTAAAAAAACAACCACCACCCACTGATTTTAAAAGAGCCAATGACAGCAGAGCATGGTTTGATGTTATAATGCAATCCAGAGAGCTCAACAATACATTTCAGTTTTTGACAAAAAGAAATCAAAATAACCTCTAGCAGTTTAGTTTTATGCTTAAGGTAAACCAAGTAAACAACATCTTTGAACAGTGTCCATTTGTTTTTGCTATGCTTATCAGTGAAGTAGCATGCCCCCCAAATTGTTGTAGCATTGGAAAAGATAGCAATTAATCTTTGCAGATTCATCTAGGTAATTTTGTCCATAAAGGAAGTGTATCAAGGGGGACTGGGAATGCAATAGGGCAATTTTTACTGTTAAGTCTCAGCTTTATAGTCTGCTCAAATTCGTATTTCACCAAAGACCCTAATGACCTCGTTGTGGCCAGAACAAATTAGAACCATCATTCCTTCTCATCCTCCTTGGCCTCTTGTTTGACATGCCATGCTCTCAAACTCTCTCCTGTTTTATGACTGAGATTTCAGTTATGTAATTTATTTCCAGTTGGCAACCCTAGCCATACAGATAAGAGAGGGAATAGAGAGAGGCATTCAGACAAGAGAAAAGAGGCATAAGAGATTACTCTTTGCCCTAAGTTATCGCATGATCGGGTCCCAAATCACATGTTTCTTTACATCCATCTTCTCCCAAGTGGTCTTTTATCGGACTGTGTTCAGCCTAACAATAGCTTATACAACACCTAAACAATCACAGTCTTTGTCTACTACCTCTCATAGAGCTGCGCTACCAGAGGCTCTCAACCTCTGGTAGCCTCCCTTCTCTTGGTTCCCTGCAACCTCCTAGCTCCTGCCAGTCAGCCATATTGGCATATAGCTGCCACTAGCTCTAGCATCAGTGGCTCCAGTGGCCTGAAGTCTTCTCCCTGGTGGTCCAGTCTTTGAGCTCCCCTGCTCAGCCTTTTCTCTGATGCCCCAGCTGGTTTGCATTTTCCTGCTATGCCTAACTGGGGCCAATCAACCATCTGCAGTTGACAGTGCCCATCAAGTACTTGGCTCCTTTAAAGACTTGCTGCTCCCTGGCACGCTCCTCAGAGTTTGTTCCTCAAAAGGACTTACCCAGCCCATCTTGGGCCTAGTCCTGCAACCAATAAGGTCCCATCCCTTACCAGGTGGGTTCTACTGAAAATAGTAATACAGTGTATGTGAGAGTTGCAGTGAATGTAACATACAACGCAAACAAGGAAGGATCTGGAGTTCCAGATAGGGAGGTTGACAGGGGTGTAGCTACCAAGGAGTGAGGGAACTCAGTTGAGCCCAGGCCCTGGACTCTAGGAGGGAGAAGCCTCTGTAAGTGGCCTAAGCACTGCTAGGAAATTTTCAGAGTAGGCAGGGGAGCAAACAATGTCAAAACACTGACTCCCATCCACTCTGAAAATGTTCGAATGGTGCCTAGGCCACTTGCAAAGGGCCCCGCTAAGAAGAAGGTTTTCAGAGTGGGGAGGAGAGGTGGAGTGCTGAACCTGCTGACTTTTAAAGCTTCCTTTCTGGTGGGGTTGCTGCCACTCTGGAAGGCATCACTGGGATCCAGGATGGCACCACAATCTTTGCGGGGAGCCTTGGGAGGACTGCTACTTAGGAAGACCCTACCACCTTGCCCTTAAGGGAGGCCAGGCCTGCCACAGCCTTGCTACATCACTGCGGCAAGCACTAAGTGCCATCCATTGTAGGGTGGGTTCTACTGAAACAACGGGCACAGACAGACGAGCCAAGAGGGACCAATTCCCTGTGCGCCCCGGGGCGGGCAATCACGGTTGCTACACTTCGGGGTCAGGGAGGAGAACAGGGCAGATGGTTCCCCTCCTCACAGGGAAACCCGGTGGGTAGGCTGCTGTCGGCCATCCCACCATACCCCAGGGCAAGCTGAGGCGTTGGTTACACACCCGGGTGACTAGCCCCATCCACCCTCCCCTGGCCCACCCGCTATCCCACTCCCAGCTGTGCCGTGGCTGCACAGGATTGGTGGCCAACTGCATCTGCTGCTCAAAGCCCTGGGGCATACCTCGCTACAGGGCGGGGCAGACAGGGACTGGGCCCACAAGCAGTGGTGCTGTATTGTGATTTGGGCAGTCTTACCCCTCTTTGGGTAAGGCTGCTACACTCTGGGTTCCTGGCCTTTTGGGGGGGGGGGGGGGAGGACACAAGGTGTAGCAGTAAGCTGCCTGCCCTGCCCCGGGGCGGGGTGAACATCTGGCATCTACCAGGCACACGAGTCACTGCATTGTGTGACAATGGTGCCCAAATTGGGGATAAGGCTGCTCAAATCATGGCACCATCTCGTCTGACTTCACCCAACAATAGAGTGCATTTGAAAATGTCAGTGGACGTGAGATACATCCAGAATAAGGAAGGATCGGGAGGTCCAGATAAGGAGATTTCTACTGTGTGTCTAAGAGAAGATTCTTGTGTCTGGGGCTAATCATACAGCTCCTTTTGGCCCCACTACTTTGAAGAGTTAAGACGACTTGAGTAATACTCCTTCTGTCAAATGGAACTGAGATGAGAAAGTAAAGACTTGAAATGAGTAGTCAAAACAGTAGATGGATAAAGCACTTCTGTAGTATTATGACCCAACTTCATAACTTTCTCCATGGGCTCACTTTAGACCCTGATGAAACTGCCCTGTGTGATCTTTTGCAAGAAGTGCTCACCCTGTGCCAAGCGCCTTCATCAAATTTACTAATACAAGTTTAATCTTTCTCCTTTCATCTCTTAAACGGGTTTGGAGCTAGGCAAGCACTTTGTAGGCCGTGACCCTTTTTAGCATGCCAGGCATTTTCCATGCCCCATCAATCATCATTAATTCTTATTCTTATTCTTCCAGACTCATTTGGAGTGACCAATGTGCTGGTGAGGCAGAACCGAGCCACAGGTCTTGGGAGTTTTAAAGAAGCAGTTATCTGAAGATGAAATAGACGGCAGCCTGCCTGCTCTGGTTTTATATGCCTTTGCTCCCTATTAATTATCATTGTGGAGAAAGGGGGCTTTATACTGTGATGGGGAACTGACAGCTAGCTTTATCCTACAATCTCACTTATTATTCTGGTCCCATGGTGCACATTGGAAGGTAGAAAGTTCATACAAAAGATCATGCTAAATACTGGCACGGCAAGCACTTTCACTGGAGTAATTCTGTTTTGCGCAAAATTAAGCAAAAGAAATGCCACCGTCCCAAACTCTTAAGTTGCACATACGTCTTAGGATGTAGGTGCAGAACAGGAAATCTGCTGGGATGATTGGGCACTGTCCCTTGTCATTTTAAAACACACACCATAGCAACATACTTGATTAGAGCCAAGACATTACAACCTTCATATTCTGTCCTACCATCTACATACCATGCTGTCTGTCCTCAGGTCTTATCTGGCCCTCAGTGTCATAGCAGGTGAGTTTCACAACTGCCATGTGAATAGGATTGCCACACCACACTTTTAATGGAATGCCCTTTACTTCAGAACTAGTGCTGAAACGAGTAGCCAATTTAGTAATTGCTGGTATTACCTGTCTGAGCTGCCCCGATCTGTCTGTTGATGGGAGGGGGCGGGATATAAATGTTAATATAAATAAAAATAAAATAAATTTTCAAGAAGCTGGTCGGGTGCCTGCTCAGTAACCACCTATCAAGACAAGTACCTGACTAGGGCTGTAGCGGAATGTCGCAGCGGTAGCTATTTCCGCTGGAAACAGCGTTTCCGCAATTAGTGGTACGGCGTGGCAGAGGCTTTCATTCAGCTAGTTTCATTCCGCTACTTCCTCAGTTCCGCTAATTTCATTCCGCTACTTCCACAGGCTTCGCAAAATAGCGGAAACATGACATTTTCGCTACATCCGCCATTCCACCAGCGCCACAAAATAGCGGAACAGCTGTTTTCCGACAGTTTCTGCAATTTTTCCGCAATTTGCAGAATGCCGGTGGAATATTCTGAGTAGTACCATTACCATCTTTCCATTTTTCCATCTCATTATGACTTTCCATGCTGCTGACTTTCCATACTACCAACCCACAAAATAAAACTGCACACTCACCCCTGACCATGCTAAAATCACCAGTAGAAAAAGTAAGATGTGCATTATTTTGCCCTGGCACCCAATCAGAATATGGTCCCTTTTCCCACTGACAAATGTGCAACTGGCATCCAGATTTAAGAACTGAAGTAACAAATGGAAGTGAGGTAAAGATTCAAACTAGAGTAATAGTTAATATCAACTGGAATTGATAGTTAAGGTCTTCCTGACACAATTTAAGAAATTTTAAGAAAAAGGAATATTAGCATTTAATGTAAGACGATCCCTTCTGGCCATAAAAATGTATGAATATGAGTCCTGGACAAATTAACTCTGTATTAAATCGGTCAAAACTGGCTAAATTTCATTCAATGCCACAGAACGTTCCTTTCAACTTCCTGTTTTAAAAGCATTCCTGCACTTTGCTAAGCATTTGCTGCTTTTAATGAAAAGACAGCTGTGTTTCAGTGGTTGGTTATGTACAGTTTGTAGTTCTGCACTCTGTTTTCTTCTGGGGTGGACGGCACTGTATTATTATCATACACATCATTTTGAAAGCAAATTCTTTCAGCTGCTACCAAAGGCATCAGAGATCATTTAAAAGTATTTGTCATATGAAACTCTATTACAGTGTGACATCCATGTTGCCAATATTTGATTTATTTGCAATATTTAATATCCCACCCCCTCCTGCTAAAAGTAGCTTGGGCGGCGTACAAAACTATATCAGTATTAAATGATAAATCAATAAATAAAAAAATCACAATATAAAAACTAAAACAAAAAGTGGACCGAAAAACTTCCTCCCCCAAATCCCTACCCAAGCCTCCCACTCTCATCCCCCCTCCCCCCCAAAAATCAAAGGCCTGGTGGAACAACCAGGTCTTACAATAGCGCTGGAATGAGAGGAGGTCTGGGGGCAGGCGGACCTCCACCAAGAGAGAATTCCATAAATGGGGTGCTATGACTGAGAATGCCCTCTCTAATGTTGCTCCCTACTCAACACAGGGGACCTCCAAAAGGGCACTCCCGGCCGACACAGGAGGTGAGGCGATCCCGCAGGTAGGCGGGGCCCAGGCTGTGTAGGGCTACCATCATCATCATCAGTTTTATTTTATACCCCATCTCTCCCATCACAGATGGCTCGAGGCGGCTTGCAACAATATCAATATCACAATACATAATAAGCACGAACAGCAATAATCAAATCAACATCAGTAATAACAATGACAAACCCCCACCCCAAATATGAGAGCACATATATAATATCATCCTATGTGCCCCTCAATTTAACTACAATTTATATCCATCTTCCCATAATGTACTACTTCCTCAATCCCCCCGCTGCTGCCACCAGGGTGGGGCCCTCCACGTACCCACCTGCTCTCACCAGGGGCAACTTCACAACAACTATCACAATACACAGTAAACATAAATAGCTCATAAATCAAATATTAACAGTAGCAATAAGCATAACAGCCCCCCCCACCTCCAATCTGGAATCACATATATAATACAATCCCACCCCGCAAAGCTAATTACATCTTATACCCATCTTCACATAACATCCCCCTTGCTTAGTCCCCCTTGCTTAATAGACATTTGATGTCTATTAAGGGTTGAGCTCCAAGTGAAGGTTTTCCCACACTCAAGGCATTTATAGGGCTTATCTCCTGTGTGGATCCTTTGATGGCTATTAAGGGTTGAGCTCTCACTGAAGCTTTTCCCACACTCAGGGCATGTATAGGGCTTCTCTCCTGTGTGGATCCTTTGATGGCTATTATGGGCTGAGCTCTTTCTGAAGCTTTTCCCACACTCAGCATTTATAAGGCTTCTCTCCTGTGTGGATCCTTTGATGGCTATTAAGGGCTGAGCTCTGAGAGAAGGTTTTCCCACACTCAAGGCATTTATAAGGCTTCTCTCCTGTGTGGATCCTTTGATGGCTATTAAGGGCTGAGCTGACTGAAGCTTTTCCCACATTCAAGGCATGTGTAGGCCTTCTCTTCTGTGTGGATCCTTTGATGGCTATTAAAGTTTGAGCGGTCACTGAAGCTTTTCCCACACTCAAGGCATTTACAGAGTTTCACACCATCATCTTGAATCAGGCCCGGAAGACTATAGGCAGCCAGTGTGGACGGAGCACCACTGTCATGTACGCCTGGCGACCTGACCCCGCAAAGATTCAGGTCGCTGCATTCTGCACCAGCTGCAGTCTCCAAGCCGTCACCAGGAATAGCCCCACATAGAGTGCATTACAGTAGTCCAGTCTCAAGGTAATAAAGGCATGGATGAAGGTGGCAAGGTTGCAGCCTGAAATGTACGGCCGCAGCTGATGTGCCAGGTGCAGTTGGCAAAATGCGCTCCTCGTCACAGCTGCCACCTGGGAACCCAAGCATAACTGCAGGTTGAGGAGCACACCCAGACTGTGAACCTGAGGGACCCCGGAAGAATGAACCCCGTCAATGACGAGCCTCCACCCCCCTCAGCCCTTCCCACCAGCATCACCTCCATCTTGTCGGGATTCAGCTTCACGCAACTCACCCTCATCCAGTCCCCTACAGCTGCCAAACACTGGGTAAGCAATGAGACTTCCGGGCCTGGGTCAGCTGAAAATGAGAGATAGAGCTGGGTGTCATCAGCATATTGATGACACGGAACCCTGAACTCTTCTCACGACCTCACCCAAAGGCTGCATATCTATTTTGAACAGGAGAGGGGACAGAATAGAGCCCTGTGGGAACCTACATGTGAGGTCATGTGGGGACGGAGAACAGTCCCCCAGCACCACACGCTGAGTTCTCCTGGCCAGGAATGAGCGGAACCATTCAAGAACAATCCTGCTCACCCCAGCTTGGTCCCACAGGTGGGTCACCAACATCTCGTGATCAACCATATCGAAAGCAGCCAACAAGTCCAAAATGTCCAAAAGGGTAGACTGTCCTTGATCTAATGTGTGGCATTGGTTGTCAACCAAAGCCACGAGTGCAGTCTCAATGCCATAACCCAGCCATAAAGCCAGACTGCAAGGAATCCAGAAAACCAGCCTGGTCCAGATGATCCTGAAGCTGCTGAGCCACCTCCTGTTCAATAAGCTTCCTTAAAAAGAGAAGGTTACAGACCTGCTGATAGTTGGTGAGGGAGTCAACATCCAAATATGGTTTTTTGAGCAAGGGCTACATCATGGCCTCCTCAAGAGACTGGGGAACCCCGCCCTTCAAAAAAGAGGTACTGACAACCCGCACCTGCACTGGCCCTACGGTCTCCCTGCTGGCCTTGACCAGCCATGACAAGCAAGGATCTAATTCACAAGTTGTGGCTTGAACAACACCCAGAATATCCACTGCAAAATAGTCAATAAACCTGTCATAGTGGGCCTGAGAAATCTCCACTTCCAGGTGGAGACAGGTTGGACTGACCAGCTCCTTCACCATCCGGAAGAGCTCCACCAGATGAGATTTAGTGTACGATATGAGTGCAGCAAAGAACTCTGCCCGCATAGCGACGGCATAGGCTTTCAAACTAGCTCTATGCCACAATCGGTCATCTATGCACATTTACTGGACACGGTACTAATGCCAAGATGACGGAGGAATTTATAATGGTAGGTTGCGTTAAACAAAGTGTTGCTTGGTCCTCTTTAAACAACTCTCCTGTAGCTAAACGTTCTTGCACCTTCCTTATAAACAGAGATGTTTAATTAGCCCTTGATGACTTATTGCACATATTAATAAGACAAGCTACAGTTGTTGTGAGAGAATGTAAATAAACCGTCTGCTGCTTTTGTCTGGTCCTACTAGTAGAAGACTCTTTCAAGTCAATGCAAGAAATACCTCCAAGTAAAGGCGATAAGGAACTAAGCTGAAATGAACTGAACAAAGGTGAGTTTTTTCACATCTTTGATTTCACACAATCCTTCCTGTTTAAAAGAGAATCCTTTTCCACCCACCAGATACTGTAAGGAGAAAGTCAAGTGTCTAATCCAATCTCAGTAAAATGAATAGAAAGAAAATCATTAACTTCCAGCAGAGCCAAAACAGGTAGCAATATAAATGCTTGTGGGGTGATTTGTTTGTTTTTTGCATTTTGGGGTAGGCTACAGTGGACCCGAATGACACTTGTTTGTTTCCAGTTGTTTATTTTGTAAAGTAGTTTTCTGCTAACATCCATGAGAACAGGTGGGATAAAAACTGGAAATGGCGAAACGGCCGACTGAATTACTGGATCAAATGACATGAAAAGACAAAATGGGTACAGATCCTGTTTGATACCCATTTCAATCATTTCAGATCGTTTGGATTTGATGGGTTTACTCGTTTCAGTGGGTACTTGTTCCAGCTCCAACCAGAGACTTTGGGGCTGGCCCCAAAAGTGTGCATTGTAAGGCAATTACCAATGACAGCGACACTACCACTCATGAACAAACCATCTGAACAAACCTGCAATGTGTCCTCTTCCATACAAAACAATGGGTCCGGGGCTGGAAGGCTTCTCTCTTTTCAAGAAAAGCAGCTCCACCGTAACAACAAAACCATTCCTATATTTCCTATATCAGTGTCATGCACAGGGTAAATCTTCTGTATATTTCAACGTGTGCATTTTCTGCAAAGACCCATGACTGAGACACAATAATGTTCAATCCCTTGGGAAGGTGCTGGGATGAGTCCTGAATTGCATTTTCACAACTTGCCCCTGGCCTAAAGTATTGGTTAACTCTGGCTATCTCTTAGTCCCATAAAGCAGGGCTGGGGAATTTCAGGCCCAGAAGCCAAATACGGTCCACGGGGAGTTTTAATTTAGCCCCCTTTCCAGATCTTTTCTAGGATCCAGTCCCTACCCCTAATCACTGAAAAGACTGAGCTCAGGGGAAGGGAGCAGAGATGAAGGCATGCATGTAGGAACGGGAAACAGACCCATGGTGCAGATCCATGATCTAGAGCCTCCTCTTCCTGATTGCACCCCTTGAGCACCCCTGTCCCCAACTTCTGTGCAACCCTCAGAACTTGTACTATTTTCAAAGTGGCCCAGATGGGGAAAGGTTCCCATCCCTGCAGATTGCAGAAGAAGTCCCATTTCACAGCAGAGGGCTAAGTGGGAGCTGATGAGAAGAGGGATAAAGGAGTCTTGAAGGAATCTTTTATTTTTCACACAAACAGATTCACAGCTCTCAGGAGGCTTTCAAGCAGCATTCACTGGTAAAGTCGATTCACTGCCTTGGCTGTTCATTTCAGGGCTTCCTATGGGAAAATTTATGATGTCCCCACAATAAAGGACAGGACTGGGTTTGGCCAAGACTAGACAAAATATCACCACAAGGACAAAAAGAAGTCCTTTCCCTTCATTGTAGAGCTTAGATTTCAGTGGAGTAGCAAACCCAGGGTGGTTTTACTTGAGCGCCATGCGTGGGGGGGGGGGGGGGTCCGCGGTCAGCGCATGGAGCAGTCATGCATGGAACACTTAAAACAAGCAGCCCAACGCATGGCCGCTCCACCCCCACATTGCCCATCCTGTCCCCGCACGGGGCACTCTTGACATTTCCCAGAGTGCGTGGGTCACAGGAACACGCGCCCTCATGCTCTGAATTCACACAAATGCTCCCCAACATGGACGGTGGGTGTCCGTGCATGGGGGCATCTCGTTTAAAAACATCCCCCAACAGTTGCCTGCATAACATATTGATGCCGTGGTGCGAAATGGTAGAGGAAGTGATTTGTCAGGCTGGTTTAGCATGTACAGCTTGGATAAGCTTTGTTGCCCCCTCCCCCCACAGAGCAGTGCAAATCAGTATACCTTTCTCCATATGCCCGTATAAAACACCTCTACATGTACAATCCTATTGATTTCATGAGACTATGCACACAGCAGGATTTTCAGGATCAGGGCCGTAGCCAATAGGAAAAGCCAGAAGAGCTCACCAGATCATCGAATCTGGCAGGCTAGCAATTCCTGCCCTGATGCACCCATATAAAACATCAATCCTAATCTGGACACAAATAGCCCTCGCAAAACTGAATTGCACTTTACCACAGGCAGAGAGCAGGAGGTGCACCCATGGGGGGGAATTGTTTTGGCAAGATGTACCCAAACATCCCTGATGATTTCAGCAATTCAGTCATACCCCAAGCTGTAGAGGAAAGCGGAGAACTGCGTGGGTCACAAGGCAAACTCCACTGTGGGAAAACTGCTTCCCAACCCCTTAAAATGGTGACCAGTCAGATCCTGGGTGCAAGACACGAAGAGTCAGCTAAGGGACAGTCCATCTTGTAGCTGGCACTGCATGGATGTTCAACAATGGGGTAACCACTCCTGCGTTGAGTGGCTATGTGATAGATACTCGGTGGGGGAAGAGAGGTCCAATGAAGTGGTGGAGGTAGCAGCAGGGTCCTCAGAGAGCCTGTCACTAACTCCACTGCTCCTGGGAAGCATTTGCCCCTGCCAGGACTCTTGAGCTCCTACTCCACCATGCTTCACCTGCAATTCTGAGCCTGAAGTGGATCAAGAACCTCACCAGAGCCCTGCTTCCTCCCACCAGAACCCCTCAGGCTATGGCAGGGTGAAGTGGGGCCTGGTGGGTATGTTGTGGGGCTTTGAGAGATCTATCGGAACCTGCCAGACCCACACTTCACCGTGCAAGAGCCTAGTAGGACGCTGGCAGGGTGAGAAGGGTAGTCTGATGGGGTGGCAGAGCCTCGCTTGGTCCCACCAGATCAACTGGCATAACACAACTGCTACCTGCCTGGACTGCTCCTTGAATATTGCCCACAATGATTGTGAGCATAAATGAGAAGCAATCCAGTGGCAAGCATTATTTCTCCCTCATGCTTCATGGCAGATTCCTCTTCATCACTTTGCTAAAGTAAATGGGCTTTTTGTAGTAATTATTAATGGACTTTTTAATGCATCAAACCCCAGAATTAGAAAAGCAGTGGAGTTAGATGCAGACGTTGAAACCACTAGTTTTGCTTCCCTGTACCAATTCTGCAAGGTGCTGGGTGTTTCATGCAGGATGCCAAAGCATGACTGTCTGCAGCAATGTCAGTAGAGTTGAGGAGACTCAGCCTCCTGGCATGTGGCATGATGAGGCCTTGAATTTCTAACAGAACAAAAGGTTCCTTACACATAAGAATTCAATTAAAGGCTTGGAAATGCTCTCGCATGCACAACCGTACAGAGGGAGGCACCTCAATTTCTGCTCACAATTAAAAGAGAGAAAAAACAAATTGAAATCTTAGCTCTGGAAAGCAAATCTCATTCTCTGTTGACCACAATTCATACACTGCTCAGAGACAAAGGCCCGTGTCAATCTATCAGTCAATCTACCAGCTTCTGTCAAACCAGTCCAAACAAGTATCTGTAGTGAGAGAGTCTCAACCTGGTATTTAAACCAGTGAAAACTTGAAAATGCGGAGAGGAAATAAAAAAAAAAAAGCAACAAGAGATTGCAGTGATATCGGGTCATGAAGCTGCACAGAAAAGAACAGCACTATCTACACAGCCTTGAAGATAAGTGATTTTCTTTGTGCTTGGGCTGTATCTTGAATTAGTTTCCTCACACTTTTTTCTCCTTCTCAATTATTTTAACTCTGTTTATAAAAGCCCTTTTTATTAGAGAACTCAACAGGAGCAAAGATTTTTTTGTGGGGGGGCATTAATAATGAGCAATTTGCTAATGAGAGTGAAGGGACCAAAGTCATTGGTAGTTTTCTGTAAAAAAAAAAAGAATGCAGCTTGCAAAGGTTTTTTTTCCTCTCACTCTTTTAAATTCAAAACACTTAAAACTTCAAGTGAAATATTAAAAGGGAAGCAAAGCACGTGATAGGGTTGGTTTATTCTCAACATTTCACTTTTGAGATTTCTCTGGAGCCAAATCTGCTTAATCAAAATGTTCTTTCAAATGTGGGGTGACTTTTTATGTGGAGGTGGGAGATAACTGTACATTAAAGATTTAGCCGAGACTATGAAACCTGTGTTATTAAGGTCTTCCGCCATGTCCCAAAACTAGATGACCCTTTTTACTTTATCAGCCATTCAAAAGCCAGCCCCGCCTGATGGCAGAAGAAATGAGATGAGGTAAGTCCCATACCTAACCATGCTTTTAAGGTATACCCACTCACCTTGCCATGTGACAACTGAGAAACAAGGTCCGAGCAGCATCCTAGGTTTTTTGGCACTGAAATCCACCAAATTGTCTCATACATTAAACCCTTGCAACACTCGATGTGGTGGCTTCCATCTGGAAGACCCAAACTCCATGTCTCTATACACCCAAGCAGCCCATGTTCTCTTGGTTACCCTCCAACACTATTTTAAATCCTCACAGTTATCCCAGAACAATAGCTCATCAACATACAACTCCACTTAATGTAACATTATAGCAGTCTGGCCATTATACTCTGGTCATTGTTTGGACTTATTATGCTAGAAGGACTTGGGATTTTCCCATGTAGGATGAGAATGGAGCACAAAGAGCCATTAGGAATGGGAGGAAGAAGTAGCAAACTTCAATACCATAGGGGAAACTGAGAAAAATAAGGTGGAGCAGATTCCCTACAGGCTTTGTGCCTGGGGGAAAAGTTGAAGCATGAGGGAGCCCGGGTGTATCCATGGCTAGGGCATTTGGCGGGACTGCTACGCTATTTGGGCTTTTCACGTCAGGGTTTTTCAGGGTCATTTGATCCCCTTTATGAAAAGAGCTATAGAACAGCCGTCAAAGGATGTGGCAATGCAGGAAGATCTGGCAGCTCTTGGGACATGCAAGGTAGCCCCTCTTTTGGCTGTTAGTAAGGTCTGGTTTAGAAGAGAACCCTATTTGCATTTTTTGAGCAACAAACAACTGAGGCGCTACTATACCTTACTACGATTTGAGATGATTCAATCTGCAGTTGTGGAGGGCAGGTTTGCCAAGGTCCCCTATGAGGAGCGCAAACGTCTGTGCTCCCTGGCAGAAATTGAATCAGGGGAGCACGTCATTCTCTTTAGGTGTCCCTATTATATCCACTTGAGGGAGACCTGGTTGGTTCCAGTGTTAGGGGGCAAGAAGCTTAGCTACTCGGACTCCCTTATATATCTGACTAATTTGACACAGCCTGAAGATCTTTGTGCTGTCGCAAATTTCCTCCTGCTGGCAGGCAAAAATCAGTAACCATTTGTTTAACCCAGGAAAGCTCAGTAGCCACTAGACTGGTGTGGATGGTGTGGTTAGCAAATAGGAGATACGGGCTACTAGGAAGGTGAACGGTCTTTGCTTCTTTAGGATGCTTCCCAAGGAATCTCAATGTAAATGATAGGTTCCGCTAGATGTATTTAATATATGGATGTTTATTCTCTTATTATGACTTTTGATATTTATTTATGACTTTTGACCTTGATAGGTATGGTATGTTGTTCTTTGTGTTTATGTTTTATGTTTATTTTATGGTTGTCAAGATATTGTCGTGTGTTTTTGTGTATTTGTCTGGCCACGGCGAAAGCCAGTGCCGAATAAACAATTTGATTTGAGGTGGAGCAGACATTGATTTTTAAATAATTCATATTTTGGATACCTACCAATCTCCCATTCATAAAGTGACCCTAATTGGCATGCAAATTAGGTATACAGGAAAGAGTGCTCATAGGTTTGGGCTAGTACAGAAGTTCCCAAACTAGGACTTGGACCCCAAGTGGAATTGCACCATCTGTCGATGTGTCATAACTAAATTTATACTTGATACTTTGCATGTCTTTGTTGCTTTCTGCGGTCATGAAATTATACTGAAGTATCAAAATGGGCTCACACATGTAAATCTCCCTGTTGGATCAACTGGGCTAGTAGCAGAGTTATGACATTCTTGTATGCCAAAATTGTGGGATCAACTGGACTAGTAGCAGAGTTATGAATAGCCCCACACACTTGGGGGAGACAGAGTACCACAACCTCTCTTTGGACTACTCTATGCAAGCGGTTTCTTATTTTATTAACAATCAGATTGCCAGATGAAGCAAATGCTTTCTAGCTTACAAAATTAGCCTTCCCTCTCATCCTTTTGTAATGGTGTTTTAAATAAATTAATAAAATATAATAAAATAATAATAAATTGTATTTTTATAGACTGTCCCCCCCCCCATGGTGCCTGGAGTGTTTCACAAGCCATGAAATACAGTAAAACAGTATAAAATCTATTTTAAAACAGAGAACAAAATAAATTTAAAGTCTTTGTGGGCAACAAAACTGTTGTAGAGGTCAGGGGTTTTTCCTAGCCAATCTAAAAAGAAAATAAAAATAAAAAATCAGTGGCTTTCAGAGCTTGAATAGGCCACATCTGTCTTTCTGCTGGCAAAAATGAAGTCTGGGAGTCAAGTGAAGTTCATCCTCTTCACAAGAAAAGCCACAAAGAAAATTGCGTCGCAAACAGCCAAGGAGATTACTTTTTGACTGGTGCAATAATAGGAAAAGAATGGCTTAAGTCAGCTGGGTGCAAGAGATGGATTTTTTCCATCCCTACACAAGCTTGATCTCAAGAGATTTCAAAGAAGACTCATTGCGCTGAAATGGGCAAAACAGCACTAATTATAATTAATAGAAAATGATCCTGATAAGTTTTATGAGGAAGCAAACTTTTGGAAATTACATGTGTGGGTCCATTTAATTACGCTGTTTGTTTTTGCTGGGCAAAACGCCTAGAACAGAGGTGTCTGCTTGTTATTTTCAATGACAGAGTAGGCAGCTGTTCAAATGCCCCCCACAAGCACAACCAACGGAGCCATGAAGGAAGCTGCCAGTGATTAATATTATATACCGGTTGACTTGCAGCAATTATTAACCTGTTTTCCTAGATAAAATTAGAAAATTTTCATCCTCACCTGAACTTGCCTGAAATTCACCTGCCCATTCTGAATGTAGTATGGCATCCACATTAGAATTAGGGGTAGGACCAAATGTAAAATCAAATTTTAATTCCTAATCCAGGTCTCAAGCTTTAGTTCTATTGCAGTAATTAGAGTGACTAGAGCTGTGCCAAAACAGAGGCTATTTTTTTAGCAAAGCAATGTGAAAAATGATTTCTCCAAAAATAGTTCTTTAAGGTACTTGTACAGGTCTGAACTATTGCTCTTCTGTGAAATTTTGGGTTGGAGGCAATTTCCACACTGATGCTGGAAAGTCACTCTAGCATAAAATTATATAGGAGAAGGAAGTAGAACAGCAAAGATCTTGGTAATGTTCATTTTACTGTTGCATTGTTGGAGAAGCAGGGAGAGAAAAGCTTCATCTCTTTCCTCAACTGGCGAGTCTGTATGTGCTGGATAGAGCCCAAACTGTTCAACTGTGTATCATGTTTCCCTGTAATACAAATAGTGGATGGGATTTATTCTTTATTTCAGTTGGCAGGGGCACAGCTTGTTGCAGTTGAGTAATTTTGGCACAAATGGCCAAACTTTTGGACCTCAACTTTGGACCACATCCTCAATACTACCATGCACACCACAGAAATCCCTCGCTTCCTGGCCTCCTCCCCCACTGCCCCCATAATCTGCACTAGCTGTTCCACAGGTCCACCCACAACCTCTGCTCTCCACTACTGTCCCATTCCCTATGCTCCTAACTTTTCCTCTCCTGAGTTCCTCAGCAACTCTGGTCTTGGCCCTCTGCATGCCCTGGGAGGGGGGGGGGGGGGGGACGGACTCATGGATTTGTGACAGTACCTCCTTTCTCTAAGGCTCAGAAGTGAGCACTTTTAGGACACCACTCTGGAAGCGCAAGTTGATCCTTCATGGGTCAGAAGGGTTTACCAAAAGGGACAATATTTTTATGTTCTTATGACAACATCTAGAGCCAGTGTGGTGTAACGGCTAAGTGTGCAGTACTTGGACTGGGAGGTAGGTGCAGGGGACCCTGCTTCTAGTCTCACAGTCAGAAACTCACTGGGTGACCTTGGGCCTGTCACATTATTCTCTCAGCCTAACCTATCTCACAGGGTTGTTGTGAAGATTTAAAAGTTGTGTTAGTTATACGTAAAGCACTCCGAGTGCCATGACAGGGGGGCTCTATATAAAAATAAAGATTATTTTTCTCATCTCTTCTGGACTGGTTTGGTCATCCTTTCATTGTTAACACCATCACTGCTTGGAGCTGGAAAACTCTTTTAGTGTCTTCTTCAGTGGCTGCTGTTACATTAAGAACCATACCCAGAGCACCCAATGCATACATTACTCTCTCTATCTTCAAGTTAAGTCATCAACGTCTAAGGGAGATTCTATAGGCATTTTCGGTGTACATCAGGTTGCCTGACATATATTCCATAGCGAGGTAACATTGCTGGAGTTGTAGAAGCATTTATGGCAATGGCATATGAGTTATAATATGGAAATCAATATGAACATATGTAGCAGGGGGTCTTCCAGGGCCACACGGGTCGCTGGGGTCGCACTCATGGGGAATTAGCTCACCCCCTGCTATGTCATTTCAGCCTTGAGCCTTGGCGGAATCCCCCTCTTCCAAGAAGGGGGTACCCTCTCACAACACACACCACAGTCCAGAGAGTAGTAGTCCACAGGCCTTTATTGGACACAACCCATGTCCTCTGTACCTGCCGGCCCAGGTCCCTCTCCGCAGACTCAGGAACAACTCAACTTCAACCCCCACAAAGTCCATCCAGTCAGGCCTGTAACCCCCAGGCTCTGGCCAAGCCTTCCCCAGGCAAGAGGCTCCCTCCTGGGCATAGCCTCTTCCACTTGCCTGGGTCCATCTGGTTCTCTAGTCTTCAGCACCCTGGAGAGCATAGAGCAGGAAAGCTTGTTCAGGGAGATGTTGCTCCTTTGGCTCCCTGGCAGGGACTCCTTTCCTCTCTGCCTTGCTCTCCTTATGTACAGGCAGAGTGGGTGTGACCAGGCTTCCCTTCCTCAGTCTTAAAAGGGCCACTAACCTGCCCACTCTGTCCCAGGGTTTCTCAGCCTGTTTACCCCACAGGCTGTTCCCCAGCTAGGGGTTCTCTCTGCCATGACCCTGTGTGGGCTCAGCCCCTCTGGCTGACCCACTCAGCCGCCTTCTTAAAGGGGCAGCAGTCCCACAGGACTGCTCCCTGCTACAACATACACATACATTCTGTAAAAAGCAATGTTTATGTATTTCCAAGAGGTAAATATGAATTATAGCGGTGCTTTGTATCAATGGGATCAGTATGCACCATAGTGTGAAAACATTAGTAATATGATAGGACAGAGGTTATGCTCAGAAGATAGAAATTGTACTAGAAGAGGATCCAATGTGCGAGTGACACAACCAGACAAAATCATCAAGAGAAAACACATTCAGACCTGGTTGTGAGTAATGCAGGATCATGAATATTGAGTAGCCTCTATGTGGCAGAGGAAGTGCCACCAGAAAAGCATGATTTGGGACTCCCTCACACAGGGGCAAATGGGATTTTCCCAAGACAGAAAAAAGAAGCTGGAGGCTTATTAAAAGAACACTGAATGGAAACTCTGGAGAGAGACTGCTTGGGAGCACATGAACAAAGGAGGAAATTTCTTTATGGGCTGATAAGTTATGCCTAGCCAGACTGGCTAGGAGACTTAGACTTTGAATACTTCTAGTTTTTAGGGCAAGGGATAGTTAGGCAAATAGCTAAGCATTTCCGGTGTTTACTTTTATTTACTTCTATGCACCTTCTGTATAAGACTCCTGAATCCTGGAATGTGATCTTGCTCAACCTTAAACTCCTATATTAAAACTTTCTCTTATTATGAAGCTGATGTCTGTGTTTGCTTACTGAAACTGGACGCTAGAATTCTGGGGTGGCTCTTGGTTTAAATATCAAGAGATGGGCCTAACCCACTTATAATTCATGTCACTTATTTCAAGATTTCAGGTAGCAGAGAGTTGAACCCTTAATGGACTAGCACTCTCTGAGGAGAGTGGCAGCTGGTGTACATCACAAGTGGGGAAACTTGAATTATGGCTGTTCTGGAGATGAGCTACTATTATTACTTATAATGGTGCCACTGCCTGGAATGTGCCTTGCACTGAACAGTTGTGAGAAGAGACGGGTCTCTGGCTTGAGGGACTTAATATCTAGAATGGATGGGAGAGGGACGACAAAGGAGAGGGGCCCATAGGGGAAGAGAGGGACACATTCATCAAGCAGAGCAGGTGCCCGTGCTTAGCTTAGTCAGGGTGAACCCCAAGAATCTTCATTACAGTGTTCTTGGCAGAGGAACTACCTATTGGCTTGCTAAATATTGCTCCCAGAAGCGTTTGATTCAGCTGAACCAGGACTGTTTTTCTGAAGACATATTGATGAAATTTTCTCATTCCATAAACAGTTCCTTCTCACTCTATGCACAGTTCTGCTCTGCAGCACCGAGTGCTCCTGAAGCACAAGATATTGCTCCCATTTTGTGAAATAAGTGTGCCCCCTGAAACCATTCTTCAGGGCATCCGCCTGAACAGTTATCAGTGAATGCGATGCTCTCCCTCAAACGTGGTAACACCTTCAAATTACATCCCTGGCAAGCAGACCATCCTTGGTAAGAGAGACAGTTGTATTTACAGGATCGATCTGGAGGATCAGACCAGTCTTGCACGCTGTCCTGTCCAGCCTAGACAGTACTCAGGAGATATAGAGGTTAGGTAACTTCTCCATGGATGTCACACTTGACATTCAAAGTCATTTGCTCCTAGAGGTTTGACGTGGGCCCTTCCATAGTCTACAAGGGACATCTGGCTTTTGGAAAGCTGTTTGTTCCATGATATTGCCTTGAGTGCAGAAAGCAGCAAGACTTTGGCTTCTGCTCCTGTGTCCATTTTGCACTTTAGTGTTAACACAAACACTCCATAAATATCAACTTTAATGTATTTCCAAAATGTAGGTATGAATTATAGCAACGTTTGGTGTCAATGTGATCTGTATAAAGCAGGGATTGGGAAAAGGGTGCCGGAAGAATTACATTTAGGGGAAAGCAGGAGGTGGGAAAGATGCTCTGCCTCACCTCTTTCTCATGTGACCATGCCCTGTCTGAGTATTATGATGTCACAGTTCTAGAAAGGGCGGGTTGAGGTGGGAGTCTCCCCTCCAGGTGCCCATGGGTGGGGAACCTCCAGCCATACAAACCATCCCTCACCTTGTGGTTATGGCCTGCTTACAAATGGCGTTGGTTACCAGCTGAATGAATCAACTGTCCATAACCAGCTCATGGACCGAATACTGTTGTCACCCATTTTGTAGGCTCATGGGGTTTTGTTTTGCTGGCTCTGGCAAAGTGATTCTTGACACAGTACTGGCGGCTGGGTCAATCTGTGGGCCATGCGCCCTATTAGATCCTTGGGACATTTTATCTGGATCCAGTATGTCTCTATTTGTGGAATGTCTGGATCACGTCCACCTTTCGTGTGGGGATTCTGCCAGATTGTCCCCACATGTTTCTAATGCTATGACAGATACTTCCTTCACCCTTGTCATAGCCTGGGGCTGGGCTCTCGTTGAATCTGTTGCATGACATATTTTGATGCATGTGGTTAGGGTCTCAGAGGAGCAGCTTCTTGACAACCGTAAAGTCTCTCTCTTAAACACTACTCTCCTAAATGGGTTACAGTACTCTCTGAATTTTGTAATAATCTCATCTCTGTCCTCTGGGCCCTCATCCTAAGTGAAGCAAAAGTACTGAACACCTCCAGGGCATCTTCCACAATATTGTTCAACAGAATTGTTATTTGCATTCTCTGGAGCTCTTCCTCTGCTCCAAAAGCTACTAAGTACTGTTTTAAATGTTGTTCTCATCACATCTGGTTTTCGGAACGTTTTCTGTGTGGGTGGGCGGGCGGTAGGTTGAGGAGAAAAGCTTGTGTTTAATTTGTTTCTGTGGCCACATGGCTGTTGCTAGGAGGGGGCTGTCTTGTTGGGGCTATAGGGCTGCCTAGACATAGAATTTAAAGGAAGAAGAGGGCCCAGGACAGAGCCTTGGGGAACTCCCACAGAGAGGGAGAGTGCCCCAGTAGAGGTACTAGCAAGACAAGAGAGACATTGAAGGAGCAGTTTGAGAGATATGAAGAGAACCAGCTGAGAACAGAGCCCCAGAAAACAAATGAGCAAAACGAATCAAGGAGGCGGCCATGGTCAACAGTGTCAAAGGCAGCAGAGGGATCAAGCAGGACAAGAATGGAACAGAGGTCTTCAGACTTCATTAACAGATGGTCATTAGTGATTTTAGTGAGGGCAGTCTCAGTCGAGCGGAGAGGGCAGAAGCCCGATTGAAGAGGGTCAAGGGAAGAATTGGAAGAGATGAAATCAAGACAGCACGTGTAGACAGCTTGCTCCAGGGACTTCGCAGCAAAGGGGAAGAGTGAGATAGGAGTGATAGGTGGAGGGATCTAAGTGGTCATGAGTGGCAACTGTAGCTGGGGAGAAGTATTGTGTGTTTTTGGTGCTCTGAGAGGGCATGCTTGGTCTGGAAGGTAGGAGAAGAGACTGGCTGATATCTGGAGTTAGGTTATATAGATTTCAAAACACTTGGTAGGGTTTGGTTCAGTAAGGTACGAATTATTGGTGTCACGTACCTCCCCCGACTTCATGCCAAAGTTCTGCCAAGTGCCAATACTGCAGACACAGTGGGGATGAAACAACAACCTTTCACACCAAGAGAAAAAAACCCCAACCACCCTTTTCCCCATGCAGCCCCACAGAGGGGTTGCCTTTGCTAGAAGATCCCTATCTGTGGCTGCACACCATCTTTCAAACCTCTCTCTGCAACCATAAGATCTAGAAACATATTTTTTTAAAATGGAAGCTGAGATTTGCAGTCATCTTGGGACAATTTCACAATGTTAGGATTTTAAGGGGGGACAACCTGTCTCACTAATCTGTGAGGTCCTGGTCGCAGTCTGATCCTTGAAACAGTAATGGTGACACCAGCTATCATCGGACTGTTGCAAATATCCGTGTTTCATAGTGGTCACACTCATGCTCCTCTCACGCTTTGATATTTTCCCTCCTAGTTTTATTAGTATTACTCCTCTGTCTTCAGCTGTCAAGAAAAAAGGTCACTTTCCTCACTTCTCCTAATAAACTAGCACTATGATATGGAAAGCAGGCCCGCTGCAAAGCAATCTCCAAAGGAAGACCTCCTCTTTGAGGGTTTTGAGTTTGGCTTCCTAATCTTTCCAGTATGCTAATTCCTGCCATTAATGATCACTCGCTGCATCTGGTCTGCTGTACAGTGATTGCCACTTGAAAAGATTTCGTATATATCAGAGCACACTTACTTTGGCAGGGGATTTGATCTCTGGTAATGTGGTTGCCCTAAATTGGGTAAAACAGACCTAGTGCATTATACATTTATAGCTTTAAAAAGAGCCATGTGTGATCAGAAATCAGGGAGAGCCTGAGAGAGGGTGGAAGCTGCTGAAGAAGTGGAGTCTGGAAGATGCAATTGCTTAAAGAGAATCCTTTGTCTGGAGGCTTGTGCATAGCTGAGCTGGCTCTGCATCCCATTTTTCCTCCCACTCAACAGTGGAAAAGCCAGTTGCTAATTTGTCTTGCTAATCAGGTACAGACAGGAAAACAGGAAAGAAAATGTGTGAAATGTTAGTTTGGAAGGCTATAAAACCTTATTTAAACCTAATCAAAACAGCTCAAACAAATGCTTAAAATAAGGCAGTATTTCCAATAATGTGCAGCCACTAGACGGTGTTTTAAAAAACAACAAAAAACAACCACACACACCCGCTTTTATCTTTCAGGAAGAAATAATATAGTGTGCAACAGTCTGCCTTCCATCCTGAAATAATCAGCATTCTGGTAAGTAATCCATCATTTCAGGCTCCTCATTCTTTCAAGTAATTATTTAGAGTTCACAGTTTATTAATTTGACAGTGCATCTCATCTGCATAGTATGCTAAAAAGCTTTCATTTAATCAGAAAATCAGCACCACTGCTTGCTAAACACCAGCTCTTTCCCTCACTTCTTTGATTTAACTGATTTCAACAATACTTATGAAGGACAAGAGCCTTCAATTTATATGCAGGTAGTGGAAATTAACTCAGCACACATTTAACTAATCTTTCAATGTAGCGGTACCTAGTTCTAATCTGATGAAACAGTTTAGCCATTTTTTTGTGCTCATGGAAAATATACCTTACTTTCTATCGGGTATTTATTCTTTCCTTACAATGCTTTGATGGAGACTTTATGCATTCTAGGAGTGATCTTGAACTCTTTCACTTCAATTATGTCTTCAAATATTCATGACTTGTACAGTATGATTTGTTACTAAACTCACATGGTATTTTTTCTTTCCACAGACCAGATGATTGAAACTTAAGAAGGAGCAATTGCAGGTGAGGGAGGGTGAGGACTATTGAAGCAAATACCTGCATTCACACACCAAGCAGCAGATTTTGAAAGGTAAAAATGTCACTATGGGTGAAAACAGACATTTATTTTTATTTATTTTCAACATTTGTATACCACCCTGTCCTGCCCAATGGCAATTCAGGGCAGTGAACAATACATAAAAAACATAATACAAAAATATAACATACAATATAATATAAAATAGCAATTAAAACAACAGAGGCTCGAGAAAATAAATACCCCATTACCCCTCAAAAGAAAAACCCCCACCCACTATCCATTCCCCTCACCAAATGCCTGGCGAAACAGTCAGGTTTTACATTGTCTATGGAAGGAGGGGAGATCCAGAGAGAGGTGAATCTCTACCGAGACGGAATTCCACTGGTGCAGCCACCAATAATGTCCTCTCGAACATCGCCACCCGGGAAACCCGAGGGACCTCCAAGAGGGCTCCCCCAGCTGGCCTCAAGGGCATATACATGACATGAGGGATGACGTGGTTTCGCAGGTAAGTGGAGCCCAGGCTGTATAGGGCTTTAAAGAAATAAACCATTCATTCATTCATTCATTCATTCATTCATTCAGGGCTTTAAAGGTAATAACCAATACCTTGAATTGGGCCCGGCGGAACACTATAAGCAGCCAGTGCAGAGAACAGAGCACAGGTGGTGTGTGTTCCCTGCAGCCCATCCCCGCAAGGAGACGAGCCGCCGCATTCTGCCCCAGTTGCAGCCTCCTGAGCGTCACCAAGGGTGGCCCCACCTAGAGTGCATTGCAGTAGTCCAGTCTCAAGGTGATGAATGCATGGATGACGGTGGCAAGACCGGAGTCCGAGATGTACGGCCAGAGACATCGGTCGAGATGTAATTTACCAAATGTACCCCTAGCCACAGCTGCCACCTGGGCATCCATGTGGAGCTGCAAATTGAGGACTCCTAGATTCAGAACCTGAGTGACCAATGAGGGACGAAACCCATCAATGATGGGGGCCTCCATTCCCTCACCCATCGTCACCTCCGTCTTGTCAGGATTCAGCTTCAGAGGGCTCATCCTTATCCAATCCCCCACCGCAGCCAGACACTGGGCAAACACCGAGACTGCTGGGTCTAGATCAGATGAAAATGAGAGGTACAGCTGGGAGTCATCAGCATACTGACGACACTGAACTTCAGACACTCTCACAATCTCGCACAAAGGCTGCATGTACACGTTGAACAGGATAGGGGACAGAATGGATCCCTGCTGGACTCCATATGTGAGGCCCCTCGGGGACGATGTACAATCCCACAGTACCACACACTGAGTTCTTTTGGCCAGGAACAAGCGGAACCATTCAAGAACAGTTCCGCCCACCCCACCAAGGTCCCGCAGGCGGGTCACCAGCATCTCATGGTCAACCACATCAAAAGCCACTGAAAGGTCAAACAAAATCAGAAGAGTGGACAGACCTTGGTCCAACTCCTGGCGCAGATCTTCAACCAAGGCCATAAGCGCAGTCTCAGTGTCATCGCCTAACTCCACTTTGACATGAAGCTAACTCTACTTTAACACCATTTTAACATTTCTTATGCATGTTGCAGAGTTGTATTGGTGCCCTATGCAGTCCTGCAATATGCATAAGAAATGTTAAAAGCAGTGTTAAAGTGGAGTTAGCGTCATGTCTGTTTTCACCCTATGGTTTCGAATTCCCATTGGAACAAGGGATTCCATTGACTCTCTATGGAAGTTAGGTGCTTAAGTGATATTGTTGCAGTTGAAAATCTACCCCAAATACACTCTCATTTATATAAGTAGTAGGACCTGTGTAAAAATATTTTAATCCGCGTCACTCACGTGAAGGAGTGATGATTAGCACAAACGTTAGTGGAAAAGTGGTCATGATCTACATAAGTATTTGTAATTTGAAGAATGGATTTTCAAAGCTGCCTATTTATTTTAAGTGCAAAAGAAGTTGCCTAAGGAAGAAAATGTTGTTTTGCCTCCAAAATTTAAACTGCTATAATTACTAATTTCTCAACTGATTTGCCTAATATTTGGAAATATTTCAAACCTAACTCAAGTGATTCTCCATACCAAATTTCACATTGTTAAACAAACAATTCTGATTTTATAACTAGCAGAACGTTCATGATTTTAATATTGCAAAGCAGCCGTCTTAACTAGAGAACCACTCTTAAAATCACATAAAACAGAATTACAAAACATAAAAAAGCAACATACACCTCCACCCCCAACCTGCTAAATGCTTGACCGAACAGAAAAGCCATACATCGCCCCTGGAAAATGTCAGAAGCTTCAAAGCCTTCGTCAAAGGCTTTGATGAATCTCCGGGGGAAGAGAGTTCCATAATAGAGGGGCAGCAACCATGAATGCCTTTCTGTGCCCCCTCTCTATACAGACCTGCTGGGCAGATAGAACCCACAAGCAGGTGCGCCTGGGTGATCTCAGGGATCGCGATGGACCATGGGGAGTGAGGCAGTCTTTCAGAGACGTGGGGCGCAGGCCATATAGGGCTTTAAACGTCAAATCAGCCAGAAAGCTATCAGGAGCCAGTGCAGACTCTGAAACACAGGCGTAATGTACACACAGCAACCCACCCTCGAGAGGCGCTGGGTTACTGGGTTCTGCACCAACTGCAGTATCTGAACAGTCTTCAAGGGCAGCCCCACTTGGAGTGCACAGCAGTAGTCTAGCCTCAAGGATATGAAGGCATGGAGGTTGGTGGCCAGATCCAAATCAAAAAGGAGCAACCACAGACTCCCAACCAGAAGGGGTTGGTAAAAAGTACTCCTGGCCACCACTACCACCTTATTTTCCAGGCACAACAAGGGATCCAGGAGCACTCCAGGGCTGTGAACCTGACTAACCAGAGGAGGCTGGACCCCATCAGTGATGGGAGTCCTAATCCCCCACAAGTCGCAGGACTGACTAACCATACTCACTTCAGTCTTGTCTGGATTCAGTTTTAATTTGCTCGCTGAGTCCAGTCTCCAACAGCTGCCAGGCACTGGATAAGTCTCAAGACTGCAGGTTGGATGAAAAGGGGTGTCGTCAGCATATTGATGGCACCTCACTCCAAACCTCTGCACAATCTTTCCCAGTGGCCTCAGATACATATTGAACAAGAAGGGATACAAGATGAAACATTGTGGAACTCTATACAGGAGATCACAGAGGGACAAAGAGCAATCATCCATCCTCACCACTGAGACCTCATGGACAGGAACCAATGGAGCCACTGACGAGCTGTCCTGCACACCCCTACCAAGTCCACAGACATGTCCACCACCATGTGATCAACTATATTAAAGGCTGCTGAAAGATCCAACAAGATCAGCAGCGTACAGTTTCCTCTGTTGATCTCCAGGGCCGGACAACTGCAGTTTTGAGGGTGTCCGACAACCCGCACTTCTGATAGGAGGCACTGAGAACCCCAGCCAGAAATTGCCCCAACGTCTCCGGTCCTGGCTAGTTTCACCAACCAGGACGGACAAGGATCTTATTCACAACTGATTGCTCGCATTGCACCAAGCACATCCACTGCCTTGGTAGGCAACACCAATTGAAACTGATCCAAATAAATGCTGGCCACTATTGACGACAGGATACAGGAATAGATGGACCATGAGACTGACTTGGTGAGAAAATTTGCTCCTTTCAAAAGCTGAATGTGGATACTTTCGTGAGTACACCTCTATGCAGTTTTGCAATATTTATGCACAAACTAGGTAGTTTTGTATAAGCATGGCAGTAATTTAAAAAGTTCGACATTTTACTGGTGTACCAGTAACCATTCGTATATCACTTCCCTGTAACTAAGTTAAAAATGTGCACCTGCACTCTCTCAACCTCATGAATGTATCCTTGTCTCTCATGATGTTCACCTCTACCTTGTCGCTCCCTTCCTTGTCTTTCATAGATTGTAAGCCCCTTGGGGTAGGGACCCATCTATAACTACTGATTGTACAGTGCCAGGTACACTGCTTGTGCTATATAAATAATTAATTAAATTAAATTAAATAAATCACATTTCTAAATTGGTTCCTTCCATACAATTCCACGATAGTGACAAAGTAAATTCAGGGAGGGGATGGATTTCATGAGTGTTGTCATTTGGGGGCAAAATTAATATTTAATTTCAAATGATTCTTTAAAGCTTTCACAGCAATCCTTTTAAAGATTTTGATTGCAAATTTTAGAAGCATAGTCCCCTAACCTCACCCTGGAACAATCAAACCAGTGGGTACAGTAAAGCAAACCCATGGTCCAGAATCATCATTTACCCACAGAAGGGGCAGAATTGTTTATGTTACAAAACACTGTCAGAAGAATGAAGAAGCCAAATACCCCTTAAAAATGTACATATTCCTGAAGCCCAGGAGAATCATTCTTTCAAAGCAAGAGCCCAGCATCTATACTTTTTCATTAGACCTTCTAATCACATACTTTTATAATGTGCATGAAACCTATCAAAATTTCACAGACCATTGATCCACAGACTGTTGCAGACACATTACAGAATTGGATGCTTATTCTCCACATGGATCATTTCCTGGCCTCCCTACATTTTCTGAGAGGAGTAAGAAGAGATTTCCAGTCGAGATGAGGTCAGTCCAGCTTCTACTGTCTTTTGACTTAACCAACAGACCTAACAGTAGGGATGGACTTTCATATTGACTTCTCTTTCAGTCTAGTTTACTTTAGTATTTGTTTGGTTTGTTTCTGTTTCATTTTCCACTGAACAGGAGCCTTTTCCCATTGAAGTCAATGGAAAAAGATCCATGGGGTTTCTAAAACTAGTAAAGTGTCTACAAAACTCAAGTGTAGTGTACTATTCTGGCACTGGTTTGGGGGGTGGTATAGGTGGCACTGAGTTTGGGGGGCAAATGTCAGAGGCTGGGGGCTTCTAGTGTGTGGGGAGTGTTTTGAAGGTGGCTGTGGGCTCAGGGGGTGCCTTGTGGCTCTGGGCTGGGGTGCTGTGGGGCCAAAGGGGGATGGCTAGGTGAGGGCAAGGGTTAATAGGGGGCTAGCGCTGGGGAGCAGCAGGGGAGGGTTTGGGGTGGCACTGGGTTTGGGGGAAATGCCAGGGGCTGGGGGCTTGTAGTGGCCAGGGGGTGCTTTGCTTCTGCATGGCAATTGGCTCTTTAACCCCTTCTGCCGGCCTCACCCCCCCTTCCCCTCCACAGCCACCTCGTCTAACTTGCGTTGCATCCTGAGATAAACCTTTCTTGTTGCTTGTCTCCAGCCACCCTCTTCACCTGTACCTGGGGACAAGCAGAAAGCCAAGTTGATCTCAAGACGCAGCACAGGCGAGACAAGGCAGCTCTGGGGTGGTTGGCAGTCGTGAGGCTGGCCGGGGAGGCAGTGGCGGCTGGCAACCCAGGGCATTTGGGGCAGAGCCCCCCCAAGCGCTGCCGAGTCGCCGCTGACTTTAAAAAAAAAAAAAAAAAAGCCCTGCTGGCCGCTGCTGCAGTTTCTGAATCTGACAGCGCTGCAGGCAGCAGCCTCTGACTTTGCTTGCTTCAGAGGCTGCTCCGGCCTGGGCAGATCAGCTTCTGAGAAGCAAAGTCAGAGGCTGCTGCAGCTGCAGCGCTGTCAGAAGCAAGATTTTGCTAGGACATTTGCTGAAACAGCCCTGGCGAGATCCCTAGGGTTGGGGGACTGAGGCAGGGAGCAGCACGCATGCGCGCTACTCCCTGCCTCACATGCAGCTCAACATGGCTGCCAGCGTGCTGTTGGAGAGCTCAGCTCTCCAACATCATGCTGCCAGCCCAGCCGCTTCCCTGCCGCTGCCCCTTGCTGCTCCCCCCCACCCCGCATCTGCTGCTCAGAGTGGGGGGGGGGGGGG